>JARBWK010000002.1:92572124-92810177 GCA_030556195.1 Anolis apletophallus | reverse complement strand
TTTTTGGCACCCTGGGTCTTCAGTGTGGTGATGATGGCACACGTGCACTGGAGCACACATGCGCACAGATAGTTTCACGCATGCGCTATTGGGACCGAATACTTCTGGTGGAGGGAGTAGCGAAACGCACTCCCAAAAAGGATGAAAAGACGGGAGAACATTTTGCAGCCAGGGCAGAGCCTCCACCTCCAGCTGCAAAATGTTCCCTGGCTTGTCCTTTTTGGCCTTTTGGGAGTGCGTTTAGCAACTCCCTCCACCAGAAGCGCTCCGACCTGATGGTGCAAGCGTGAAAGTTTCATGCATGCGCTATTAAAACAGAGCACTCCTAAGAGGATGAAAAGGACAAGCCAGGGAACATTTTGCAGCCGGGGCGGAGCCTCCCGTCTGCGCGCCAGCCGCCCAAAGCAATGGCGTGGCATGGTGCACCGAACCTGGCGGCCACGGCCAGATGCGCCCTTGGCCACGTGGCGCCCTGAAGCGACCGCTTACTTTGCCTCCACTAAGATCCGCCCCTGCATCTGTAGAGACTGGATGATAGTTACTTATGTCCATGGGGTCTATTGATGATTTCTTAAGCAGTGGTTTCACTACTGCCATTTTTAGGCCAAATGAAAATATGCCTTGACAGAGGGAAGCATTAGCCACTCTCTTCACCCAGTCAACTAATCCCCCCCCAGCTTTTTGATAAGCTAAGAAGTGCCAGGGTCTAGAGCCCACATGTTGGGTCGCAATTCTCCAAGGATCCTGTTCACATCTTCAGACTGAACAAGTTGGAATGGATCCATCAAAACATTACAATCGGGATGCTGGGTTACATCCACAGAGACTTTCCCAATAGTGGCATCCAAGTTGGAACAGATCCGAGCAACTTTGTCTGCAAAGAACCCTCCAAATTCTTCACAGCTAGCCGCCAGGGAGTCAGGGGGCTCCACTCGAGAATCTGGTTGAAGGAGTCCCCAGAACAGCTCCCGTGGGAGGTTCCTTGCAGATGCAATGTTAGTGGCTGTAAATGATTTTTTTGCCTCTTTCATTGCTGCAGAGTAGAATTTCCAACACACTATACTCCATATTTAGTCAGATTTGCTCCAGGATTGTGCCAACTTCGCTCTAGCCTCCTACACATCCATTTCATCGTGGCCAGCTCCGTGTTATACCACAGTTAAAATCCATAAAAACATGTCCAGGGTCTGAGAATAGTATGTCAGTGATAGATCTGAAACCACTACAACCAGAGGTATCTAGGTTTATTTACAACTATGAGCAGATTACTTTTCTGAACTCTTTCAATCTGTAAACTAGTATAGACAGCAGTTCTGTTTATTAATGGCGACAGGAAACAAACTAGAAGCTGAAAACAAGCTAACAAAATATTATGAAACAAACATTTCATTTTTCTGGGTTTCGTTTTTCTGAATAAATGCTTGGAGATGGCAATGGGCTGGATGAGGAAAAACAAATTGAAACTGAATCCAGACAAACAGAGGTCCTTGTCATCAAGGATCCAAATCTGGGGATGGAGGTGTGTCAACCAGTCCTGGACGGGGTTACACTTTGCTAATACACCAGCTGCATCCCTTCATGGATTTCAAGGACTTTAAGATGCTAGTGCATGTACTGGTAACCTCAAGGTTGGACTTCTGCAGTGCGCCTTACATTGGGCTACCTTTGTACCAAGTTCAGAAACTCCAGCTGGTTCAAAATACAGCAACCAGATTGATTATGGGAACATCACACCTATACTAAAGTCACTCCATTGGCTGCCAATTAGTTTCCAGGCAAGAAACTTCTGCCACAAATACCATCTGCCTGTGACAAAGAACTGATGGGATCACAAGCCTGAAAAAGTTACAGAAAATGAATATGTCAAACTACTCTGGGACTTCCAAATTCAGACTGACAGAGTTTTGGAGCACAATACTCCTGACCTCACAATTGTGTTAAAAAACAAAGTATGGATTGTTGATGTTGCAATCCCAGGCAACAGCAGGATTGAAGAGAAACAACTGGAAACCAGCTGGAGTTTCTGAACTTGGTACAAAGGTAGCCCAATGTAAGGCACACTGCACAATACAAGAATTTAAAGATTGAACAGCAAAGACTAGCACAAGCCAGTAAAGATGGTCCCAGTGGTGATCGGCACACTGAGTGCAGTGCCTGAAGACCTTGGCCTGCACTTAAACACAATCAACGCTGACAAAATTACCATCTGACAGCTGCAAAAGGCCATCATACCGGGATCTGCATGCATTATTCACCGATATATCACACAGTCCTAGACACTTGGGAAGTGTCTGATGTGTGATCCAATACGACAGTCAGCATAGTGATTTTGTTTTCTGTGTACTAATCTTATTGTGTTAATAATAATAATATGAAACTGAAGACTGCTGCACATTTACCCAATAGTCATGATCCCTTTATATGGCTTTTAGGAGGGGGAGATGAAAAATGGGGCCCATCCATAGGTCTACAGGCACTGATGGGCATGGAGCGGGGGGCTGTATGCTGGTTTATCAGGCTGGTTTAGCTAGTGGCAATACAGGAGGAGTGGTTTTAAAATTCACACTGTAGTAAAAAATGAACCGATTGTTGTTGTTATTATTATTATTATCAGAGGCTGAATGGCTATATGTGAGGAATGCTTTGACTGTGTTTTTCCCTTATGGAAGAAGGAGGCTGGACTGGATGGCCCTTGGAGGTCTCTTTCTACTCTAGAATCCTATTGTTGTTGTTGTTGTTACTATTATTATTATTAGCAGAGGCTGAATGAATATTATCATCATCATTATTATTATGAATAAATTCAGGGGCTTATTATACTCACATTTAGTTGAATTCAGTCTTAAAATATATTATATGGCTCTCACTTTTTTGTACTGGGTAGGTAGATCCTTTTGACTTAGTTGTTTTATAAGTAGCTCGTATGCTGAAAAGTGTGAGCACCCCTGGCCTAGAGGCTACCACAAAAGTTTGTGTCACAGTCTGCATGCCACTGGTCTTCCTAGTTACAGGATTCTGGGAACTGTAGTGCCAGGAACATTTCTGGGCCCTGCTGTTATGGGTGGTTTGAGGATGTACTCTAGTTCTGTTTCTCTGTCCAAAGGAAGAAGTACTGTTTATCTTCTACTGACTAATCTTGTTTGCTCATCCTGAAGGAGCAGTAATAATTAACAGGAAAAATCCTGGCAACTAGAAACTTTCTTTGTAGGTGATAGCTTTGGTTTCCAGTAGGGGACTTCTTGTTCAACACTGAGCAATTCCATGTTCTGGATCTTGATCACTAAATTATGGCACCAGCAACAGTGTGATGTCTTCATTTATTTGAGAAAATGAGCCAACAATGCTGATGGTTAACTATTCAAACATTGTTGGCATAAACTGTATGGATATGCTACAAGACTGCTAGGAATCTTGATGAGCTGTTGGGGGGGATTTTGGCAGTTGCTTAAAAGAAGAGGCGGTGGAAACTGTAATTACAGGAAATATAAAAGTGTGCATATAAATAAAAACATTGGGAACTTGATTGATGAGCATCTGCCAGTTTTTAAGGGTCCTGTTTAGACTAATGAGGGTGATCACATTTCATAAGATTTTCACTAGAAGGGAAATATCAGCCTCTAAAATAAATGAATAAATAAACTAACTTTATTTATACCCCGCCACCATCTCCTAGAGGGACTCGGGGCAGCTTACAAAGCACTCAAAGGTGCAAACACATAAAATACAAAAAAATCAGAAACAATAACATAAACCAGTAACAGCCAACATAAATAATCTCACTTCACAAAATCCCCTAGTTGAAATCAGTAAAATACAGCAATATCTGCAGATATAAAACAACAATAATCAATCTCAGTCATGTAAAATGCTTAGAGAAATATATAAGTCCTCACGTATATTCATTAAAGAAATCTAAATATGGCCAAAGGATTGTCGAAAAAACATGTCTTCAATTGTGCACGGAAGGCTTAAAGAGTGGGGACTAGTCTGATCTCCCTTGGGAGGGCATTCCAGAGATGGGGAATCTCTCATCCCCACCAACTGCACTTGACACAGAGGCAGGACCAAGAGGAGGGCTTCCCCGGTAGATCTTAATGCCTGTGCTGGTTCGTAGAAAGAGATGCAGTCTCGAAGATAGGCTGGATCCAACTGTATAGGGCTTTATAGGTCCTTTGAATTGGGTCCAGAAACTCATCAGCAGTCAGTGGAGCTATTTTAATAGGGGCATTGTGTGCTCCCTATAACCAGCTCCAGTTAGTAACCTTTGCAATTTCTAAGCCATCTTCAAAGGCAGCCCCACATACAGTGCACTGCGGTAGTCCTTAAATTTTTTTTAAGGTTTTAAATTCTATAGTTCTTTCCTTGTTAGATCTTAGTTCTTTCTGCAACTGGAACGTGCTTACTTCGATGACATGCAGAACCTCCTAAGAATCTCTGAAATGCTTAAAAGCTCAGGTTTTTCCTTTCCCTGCTCCCATAAATGGTAATGCAGGTGACAAGGTGGAGCTGGCATCTTCGTTCTCCTTTTCTTTCTGTCCTAGGGAGACAACAGCATCTGGAAAGGGTATATCCTTGTTAAAAAGCTCTGCCTGTTACATTGTTGTGAAATTACATTTCTCCCTCTCCATACACACACCTCTCTTTCCCTAATGGCAGAATAGTACATTCTTCAAAAAGTTCTGTGACTATTATTAAAGTTCTTGTACTGGACCTTCATAATCTTGGCCTGACTTGCCTCAAGAAAACAACTTGACAACTTCTTCATCTTCTTTCTTACCCACCTCTCCCATGGATCAAGATGGGGAACAACAACATATTAAAGTACAACATATGCAGCCATTTAACCACATATCTCAGGTAAAGCATCAATTTAAAAGAACAAATACATTTAGCATGCATTAAACCAGCCAGTACATAATCTAAAATTTGTAATTTACAAATCATAGTTTCCAATGTTTCTGGATAGATAACATCCTTAAGGAGTTAAAGATAATTTGGATCTTGTGGTTCGGGTCTATTATGATGTAACATGACCAGTGATAAGGTATAGTGCTTCACCTTATCATTGGTCCATTATTGAACTTTTTCACAAACACTTTGTTGAGATTTCACCTTGTTTTTTTAAAGAATATTGAGAAGATCTTCCTGTTTCAGAAGATTTCACTCCTCTTTGATCCCTTTGGTTTTTAAGTCTGCATTTTCAGCACATAAGTCCTCAGGATTAAGGCCTCCTGACTTCAAGCATGGTGCTTGTAAGATGTCACTATCCATTTCAGGAATCATTGCTTCTATCACTCCGGTACTAAGTCCTTGTCCTCAAATGCACCAAAACTGGTTTCTAGACAGTCTTGTTCTAATTAATCATCAAATTGGATAGCAGATGATCAACTTTGTGAAACAACAAGCAAAGGAATCATGCAGCACTATATGTAGATCATTTCTCTTTTCTTGGCTGTACACATTGTTGAACATTGCCACTGTCAAAGTGACTGATTCTGCCACATGAAAAGAAATAATTCATAGCACAAGACTGTGCAGGGTCTTTCCAACTCTCTCGGCTTCTCTGTACTATGTCTCAAACTTCTTGCCCTTAGAGTTGTGGGTCTGTAATTTTTGTTTTAATTAAAGCACATATCCTGCCATTTTAGCTGAAGCCAGATGTGTCACGCACTCTGGACTGCTAGCAATCTAACACACACTGCACAAAGATTATGCTTCACCAACAACAAACCACCAGCTGAAGAGTGGGGAGAAGAGGAAGGAAACATGTTGTGGTTGCTAACAATTTCATAGCATATTGTCCTGATTCATTTCCAGATTAAACCTTAATAAGAATGAAGAGTGTATCTTGCAGTGACTTGTAAACCACAGAGTACATCTTATTCTCTGTGGACCCCAGAAAATGACTTTCCAAAACTATATACATATGGTAACTTTTCATAGCAGGAGTATTAATGGAGAACTGTCATTTCCTATAGCAGACATGTTCCTTTATTAATGTTCTCTATGGTTTGTCGTAATGTATCAAGCTGAACTAGGAAGCTGCAAACATCCCACACATGCATGACATGCATATTTTTGATTGATTGCTGTGACTACCTATTAAATATTTTTGACACCATTCTCTTCATTAACCTATACACAGAGCAGATTTAGAATTTAATTTTATTTTGTATTTATTAACTTTTTTCATAGTAGTAGTGGAGAGACAATAACTCCCTTTTATCAAACGTTAGCCTATGAGGAAGAATGAAAAGATTGCTGATTTCCTTTTAGAATGAAAGTCACCATGTTTGGCTGCAAAACAATGACAGTTTTCAGAGCACATTCTGTTATAAAAGTGTAGGATAAGAGAATTCCTTCTATGGCAGTGGTTCTTAATCTGTGGACCACAGACCACCAGTGGGCCATGAGGATGAAAATCTGGTCTGCAAGCCTCCTTCCTCTTTGTTTATTTTATTTTATTTCCACTCCTTTCATGCCACCTGCCACTCCTTCCCTGTTACTGACCATGGCATGTGCTCTGTATCAGAAACTAGAGCTGATGTCATCTATCCAATGAAATTTTCTGAATTAGCACCCCAAACCAA
The DNA here is from genome assembly GCA_030556195.1 of Anolis apletophallus. Classification (NCBI taxonomy): domain Eukaryota; kingdom Metazoa; phylum Chordata; class Lepidosauria; order Squamata; family Anolidae; genus Anolis; species Anolis apletophallus. The sequence goes on along the minus strand of JARBWK010000002.1, from coordinate 92,803,587 downwards.
ATCTAAAGTTGATCAAAACTGATTCGTAACCCCTTTGGTACTAATGTTGGAGAATGTGTATTTAAACAATAAAGGCAATTACAATAAGGATATTATCGTACTTCAATCAAGGAATCTGCATTGCCATTGTTCTCAAATTCTTGCTTTAAATGACACTCTTCTCCATTTAGTGTAGGATATGGCCCATGGTTTCATCACCTTCCTTGCACAGTCTGCATGTTGGGTCATCAGCTGATTTTTCAATACTGGCCTTAATGGCATTTGTTCTGATGGTTTGCTCCTGGGCTGCAAGAATCAGACCTTCCGTCTCCTTCAGCGTTCCATTCGTGAGCCATAACCAGGTCTTCCCCTTGTCAACTTTTCCTTCAATTTTGTCAAGGAACTGTCCATGTAATGCTTTGTCGTGCCAGCTGTCAACTCTGGTTTGGAGTGTAGTTATCTTGTACTGACACTTTGTCTGCTGTGCTTTGAGAAGTTTCCAATTACTGACTTCAATTAAAGCAGGTTCTTGGCTTTCCTTGACATATTCTGCCAGGCCATGTTTTTCTTCTTCAACTGCTTGTTTTACTTGTAAGAGTCCTCTGCCACCAGACCTTCTAGGCAGATAGAACTGGTCAACATCACTGCAAGGATGCAGTGAATTATGAATGGTCATGAGTTTTCTTGTTTTTCTGTCCAAATTGTCCAGTTCTGCCTGCATCCAGTTTATGATGCCAGCAGTGTATCTTATGACAGGTATGACCCAGGTGCTTATGGTCTTGATGGTATTGCCTCCATTGAGCTTGCTTTTGGGAATTTTTCTGACCCTTTGAATGTATTCTTTGCTGACCACAGTTTTCACATATTCATGTTTGATATCGTCCAGGCATCCTCCCTCCTCTCTTTCAGAAAGAAACTAAAAACGTGGCTGTGGAACCAGGCGTTTGGACAATTAATATAATGGCACTGAACATTGAAATTTACTTGTGATTGTTGAGATGGAAAAGGCTTTTTGGATTGTGTGGCAACTGTGGTTGTAATTAATGTTGTTTTAATCTGTGCTATGTGTATGTTTTTTATCTTTTTATTATACTGTATTTATTACGGCATCGAATTGTTGCCATGTTAGCCGCTCTGAGTCCCTTGCGGGAGTGAGAGGAGCGGGGTAAAATGATGTAAATAAATAATGATAAGCTGTAGGTGACACTTTATCGTTTGGCCATTAGGCATATTTATGCCCTCACTTTCAATGATTTTTCCCTTCTTCAGTTCCACTGTCAAACATTTGTCCAAACCAAACTCCATATTGATATCAGTGCTAAAGATTCAGACAGTGTTGATCAGAGACTGGATTTCAGTTTCGGTTTTTCCATACAGCTTCAGGTCATCCATGTAGAGCAGATGTGAAATTTTGTAAAATTTCTTAGACATTGGATAGTCGAGGTTTGTTTTTTTGTAAGATTGTCGACAGAGGGATCATGGCAATGACGATAAGCAGTGGGGACAATGAGTCTCCCTGGAAAATTCCTCTCCTGATGTTGACAAGTCCGTAGTTTTCATTTCCAACAAACAGTTCAGTTTTCCAGTGTGTCATCATATTTTCAATAAAAGTGGCAACGTTTTTACAAATCCCAATGGTGTCTAGGCATTTGATGATCCAGTTGTGTGGGAGTGAGTCAAAGGCTTTTTTGTAGTAAATCCACGTCATGTGAAGATTTGTTTTTCGGCTTTTGCAGTTCTCCAGAATCATTTTGTCAATTAATAACTGGTCTTTTGTGCCCCTGCTTTTCCGTTTGTTGCCTTTCTGTTCATCTGGCAATATGTTATTTTCTTCAAGATAATCTTGAATTCTGTCAGCTATGATGCTGGTTAATACTTTAAACATAGTGGGCAGACACGCTATTAGCCTGTAGTTTCCTTTTGCTGGATCCTTTTGTATCAAATATATTCTCCCAGTTGTTAGCGATTCACTGATACTTCCTTTTTGCAGCATCTCATTGAATTGTTGGACCATTTTTCCATGTAGACTAGTCAGATATTTTAGCCAAAATCCATGTAGTTAATCACTGCCAGGCAATGTCCAGTTCTTGACTTTTTGCACTCGTTTGCTGATCATTTCAGTTGTTGTTTCCATCTGTTTCATTTTGTTCTGTGAGAATTTTTCTTCAAACTCCTTTATCCACCCAGCGTTTTTGTTATAGTTCTTATTATTTTCCCAGAGTTCTTTCCAAAACTTAGTTGTTGCAGTTTTCTCAGGCTTTATGCCTACTGTGTCTCTTGTTTGGTTCAGACTCTGGTAGAACTGTCTTTGGACTGATTGAAACTGTTGATTTTGCCTGTACTGGATGATTCTGGCATCATATCTTTCAATTTTTCTGGCTGTTGCTATAATTTGTTCTTTCACAATTTCCAAATCTTCTTCAATTTTTCTGGTGTCCAGCCAGTACTTTGTGATCAGATATTGCTTGATTTTGTCATTCTTTAATTTCTTCTCCTTCATATTTTTCAGGTTACTTGCATCTGATCATAGATTTTTGATTTTCAACTTCAACCTGACCTTCCTTTTTGGTTTTCCAGTTGATTTTCTTGGAGGCTGCATTGGTTGTAGCTCTTCTGTTATTATCACTACTGTACTGTAGGCAAACTGGTTTGTTTGTTCAATTGATGTTATTTGGACAGTAGAAAGTAATGTATTCACACCTGGCACTTCATGAGACGTGCCAGGTGTCTCTTAGGCACTGTTTTTAAAGTTGGAAGTCACTTTCTTATTGCATTTAATACAGCATGGGCCATGATTTTATCCTTGAGCTCTTGTTGTCTTGCTGTCAATATTCCTGGTAGTTCAACAAGTACTTCAAATGCTGGTTCTTCAAATTCTTGAAAAGCTCTACATTTTCTTCTGGTTCAGTCTGTTCTAGAGCTCCAAGTGTTGCTGGAGTCTCCGCTACTGTCTGTTCTGTGACCTGATGGTCATTTGCTTTGCAGATTTTCTGAATTTCTTCGAGTTCAACTTCCCTGAACACTTTGTTTCTGATTATGAATCTTCATTGATCAGCCAGTTGGGCTTCAGTTATCTGTGAGTTAGGATACTCTTGTTTCCGCAATTGATACATCCTTTTTTGGTAGCCACGCTTTTGAGGTTCTGATTTGTAATAACATTTCATAACTGTGTGGTTTTCTGGCATTGTATATTTGTACCGCTTCATTTGTATTTTGATTCTGTAGCCCACTTGTCAATGGATGTCCAGAATCAGCAGCATCCACCACAGTCCTTTTTATCGTGGGTGATGACTGAGCCAGTATAGCCTTCGTTTTGATTTGTTTCTCCATAATGCTAATGGGTTAGGTGCTCTTAGTTCCACTCCTCAGCTGAGACCTCTCTGACTTGGTTGAACCTGCTGGTAGTTACACTACCGCCAGCACAGCTCTCAGCATCCTTGGAGCAGTTAAGCCCCCCACCACAACAAGGCGGCACCCATCCGGGGGGGGGGTATTATTATTATTACTATTCAGTAGCATTTAGTGTGCCCATGTTGTTCTGTAATTAGACTCCAGATACAATTTCCATGGGGATGCTTTAAAATTATATGCATTTACTCATTCATTCCACAAGATTGCCTCTTTTGAGGCTACTGCCATCATAGTTCTTTCAATTATCATAGTTCTTTCCATTAATATTTTCAATTTTTTAATATCAGAGCTGCCTAAAGAAATTTTGTTAAGTTATTATCGCTGTTTTCTAGTCAAAAGATTTGGTAAGCAGCTCCTTGCTATCCTGCATGTGCAGAATTTGAGAGCAAGGAAACTCTTCATGTAAAAGCTAATTGTTACATACAGCCCTGATTGGGATTGAAATATGTTGGCTAATATGTTAAGCGTGAGTGAAAGTTCAACAGGTGAACCATATTGTAAACATACATGCCAGCAGGAGGGCAGGGTTGAAAATAATATTAGAACCATGTGCTGTTCCATTTCTCATGGGGTTTTAAGGTCACAGCTCCAGCATCTCCCAAGTCTCTAAGCAGGAGGAAAAATATATAGTGCTGTTGTATGCCATAAGGGAGGGGGAGGTGCAACCCTTATAAATTTGGTAAGGTACATTCAGTTCTGAAGAATAATGTTTTCAGCTGAAAAGAGGAAGACGTTTTTTTAAAAAAGAACATCTGTTTTTTATCAAATAAAACTGCTTGTGAGTCAAGCCTTAACACAATGCATGGAAATACAGTTGGAACTTACAGTGAACTGTAACTGATCCGTCAAACTGAAAGATCAGCACAAAATCACCAAACATGATATCTGGGTCAAGTAATTAAAAATCATCTGATAAAAGCTTGCAAAAGCTTTCTCCTTCTTTTCCTCCTCCTCCTCCATTGCCTGACTAAGACCTGTGAGAAAGATATTCTAAGTAGATATTGTTGTTCCCCCAAAGAGATCTTTGAGATCTGATAGCAACAAGCTTCTAAGATACACAGAACCTACACACACACACATACACACACCCTTTTTTGCTGGACTGTAAAAAAAATTTCACAAGTGTGATTTATATGGCCATTGCTTTATGTTTCTTAGCCCTTGAACCTGCCATCAGATATACAATCCGATCTTCAACTCGTATGTTGTCATTTACCTGCTATTGAGAGACATTGGCCTTTGATTTTGGTTCAGGGACTTTGGGCCATGTTTTGAATGAAATTGTTCTCCGAGCTGCCCTTGTATGTGCATTGACTGATGGGTAAATAAGCCAAGCCCTTGAAGCATGTAAAGGTGTTTATCAGACAAAAATATATTGTTCCTGTAGCCTAAATTAAAAATGATACAATGCAATTGGTCATGCTGAATCCCTAAAGAAGCAATGAATGGACAGAAGATTTCAAGTGCTAGGCAGCCTGCTGTGAGGCTCCTAAAACCTTCTCCTGCCTTTTGCTGTTTTCTCCTAAAATCATTTTTTAAAATCTACAGTATTAAGCTTCCTTAGAATTATATGGAAAGAAGACATTGTGCCGTGGGCGTCATCAGAATATTGGTGACACCAATCCCTAAAAACAGCAGACCATCTCTCCAGACAGGTAGAGAGATAGATGAGATTTATTTATTTATTTATTCCCTGCTTTATCTCCCCAAAGGGGACTCAAAGCTGCATGACATAAAAGCATTAGTATACAATTTAAAATATACAAACATTAAAAACAGAATTAAACACAAACAGCACTTTAAAAATCACAATTAAAATCCACAGTTAAAGTCCATTAAAAACATATTCAAAGATAGATAGAGGACCTCTGGGAGAAATGATCTGAGTTTTGAGGTTTGGTGTCACTAATAAAGTATAAGTCAACCTTGGGTATAAGTCAGATTTTGGGGGCACGATTATAGGTAAAAATGTGTGGGCCTTCTCAGATTCATTCCGTGAAGAGACAAAAACCTCTGTGTCACTTCTGACCACTGAAGCTGTCATTTTCCTGACCAGGCATTGCAAAAAGCCACTGAAGAGATAAGAGGGAGTCAGTGCTTCCCTTATGGTCTCCACAGATGGGCAAAACTCTCAAGGGCACAGCTGTGTCTGTCTTTGGAAAACTTAAGTGTATCTAAAGATTGTGAAACAAAAGCATTCCAAAAGTCTTCTTGAGCAGCAGATATGAAGATTAATATGTGCAAAAGTTCTGTTTGCTTCTTGATAAATCTCACGTGAACAATGAAGAATGAATATTTCTTTGAATTCACCATTATTTAGACAAATTCTCATTGAGAGCAGGGCAAAATTCTAGTTCTTAGTAGTTTACACAGACAAAAAAATACCAGCTCTCTGTAAGACAGGGAAATAGAAAACAGCATAATCAAAAACCATTTCACGAAATGACATTCTTTTATTATATTTTGGATGCAACAGCTAATGGATCTATATAAAATGATGATATAACATATTTTCTACATTTGTGTGTGTTGTTAGTTCTCAACTGTTTAGGTTCATTCATTGAAATATTCATTACCCACAATATGTAAAATAATCGTTCTTATCATAGCAAAAACAATGTGAAAAGCCTTTAAAATGAAAAAGAATCTAACTTTACAGTAGCTTTCCACTAACTGCTGTTTGTCTGTGGACCCATTCCATGCTACTCCTGAAAAACACTCAAACTAAGTGTTAAAAGCAGAATAATTTGGGATGAACCAGCTGGCTAGAATAATAATTTTCTTCTTGTTTGCTACAAAGTGTCTGGGCAAGGTACATGGAGACTTGTGAGAAGGCTTGTCAGAATAGCAGACAAAACAGGAAAGATTAGAAGTGTCTGAACAATTTAATGTTGCATAAGTCTGTGTGCACCCAGGCAGACATGACTGATTTGAATGAAGATTAAATGCAGATGCAGATAAATCATGTAACAGAATTTTAGAACAGAGCTGGATGTTGCCATGATCAAGCCATCTAGAAACACTCCATAAGTCATAATAGATAGAGCATTGATATGTTCCAGTTACGTCAAAGAGGAGGAAAGTAGATTGCCCCCATATTGGCAGAGCACCTACAGTGTCCTATGCATGTTTAGCCCAGGGAAAGTGCAGAAAAACAATGTTCAGAGAATTGCCGTTTTAAAAAAGCAAATATTTCTCCAGCATCAATAGAAACACTGCCAAGGTCCATTGCTAGGGACTGTTTCACTGATGATGGTCACTGGGAGGCAAAGAACTCACAGCAGTAAAGATGCACTTGGAGCAAACCTCCCTTTATTACACCATATACAAAATTATGCCACAGTGTATCCACTCCATGCGCTTTAGTGTCACTGGCAGAATTGCCAGTTTCTCTATTGTTAGTCCATAGGTGTTCCTCCAGACAAGTGTTTGAAACCCCAATGATGCTCACCAGCATTTTGTAGCACTGAGTTTTTAAAGCAAAATCACTAAGAAAGGTAACTGCTCAGAATAATGCACTTACCTTTCATTAACTAAGAGGGGAACTGGAACTGTCAGGAAAAAAATGTGAAGATGTTTATAGACCCATTTCCTAAAAACGATATTATCTTTGTTTCACATTCTATTAAAAAACTGACTGGAATTTGGGACCATCAAATATTTGGATTTTATCCAAGAATCTAAGATTTGTCATATTATGTGGCATGTTCCAGTTAGTGTCACTTTTTGTATTATTGTGGCAATTATTAATAGCTTTATATCCCAAAATGAGAACTAGAAGCATCTTTCACCCAAATCATTTGGAAATAGACAGGACTCATGACAGCTTACACATTAAAAGAAGAATGTGTTTATAAACTAATTTAGCATCCCTGATTGGCAGTCCCCTACTCCTGGGTGTATTTACTATCTTCTATTGTTTGTAAATAGCATTAGTGACTGAAAAGAGTAGAAATAACACATTCCTGCTACCATGATTTTTTTATGGCAAAACAGGGAGTGAGAGAGTGCCAATAAGCTAGTTTTATGCTTCCGTACAATTAACACAGTTGTAGCTCTGAAAAAGTTGGAATTTCCAAATCTATTGATTGTGAGGAAAGCATAATGCATTAACAAGCTTTTCCAAAATCTTTGGCAAGTTTGGGAAAAGATCCAAGTCATGTTTTACTTACAGACTCCATTTTAACTATAAAACCATGCTCACAGAAGGACCACACAGAGAGAGGAGTTTCAAAGGGACGGAGGTGGGTGTATGCCCCCTTGATCTTGTTTTAATATGTGAAAGGAAAAGCTACCCACAGTTGGGGAAAGGGGAGAAACAAAAATGGCCTTCCCACAGGACTAAGGCAGCTCTGTGTTCTTGTGCCCCACCCGAACCATTTTTAGACCTATTTGAAGGCCAACTCAAACTACACATTGATTCAAAATCAAACCGCAAAGTGGCTGCTGGCACTTTAGAGGACTGTATATTTTGGTGCCACCCACTAGAGATGGAGACCCCATAAAAACCAAGCATGTATTATTATCATCATTTATTTTAGAGTTATTAGCGCTTCTAGCATCTCACAGGGCTATTTGAAACACAATTAGCAGGTTGAAATCAAATGGAATTTAGATTGAAAAGACTCTTTTGGTGAGTCCCACATTTCTCCATAGTTAAGATTAATGATAAAGTTTTCCACTGTAAGCTCTATTATCTTCCTATACTCAAATCATTTTCCTTGTTCACAGAAACCCATTCAAAGTGCTCTAAGTGCTCCCCAGATTTGTTAGTAGGGAATCCACCAAACCAGGGGTGGTTCTTTGTTTAGAAACTCACTTTTCACTATCCAGTTCTCTTTGTAGTTCATAGTCCTATCCACTGTCATATTTGCTGCTTTCAACTTAGCCTCAAGATTCATTTAGGAATACACCATTTGTGTTAACTGCATATATAAACCTGTTTCTACCATGGATCAGATACTGTTGTACATGCAGAGAAAATTAGGTGTCTGTTAATCACTTCTTAGGACTCCTTCACAGCTACATAATTATAGTGCTATGTCCTACTTTAACAGCCTAACATCCTATGGAATCCTGGTATTTGCAGTTGGGCCTCCAACTCCCAGAATCCCTAGCCAGTGTGTTCAATGGTCAGGAATTCTGGGAGGGCCGCAGTTTGAGGATGCCTGATTTAAAGTGCCCAGTCAGAGAGTTCTAGTGTCTTACCTAACTATGAACTCTGAGGTTCCAGAGTGTGCAGAAGTGAAAATAGAGTCATAGCATAGTGGGGAAAAAATTCTGTCATTTATTGCAACTTTTCTAAATACCTTTATCATTGGAACTTCTTGTTTAGTAAACATGTCTTTCTTTCTTCTTTCTTTCATTATAGCAGAGTTGCATAAAAGGACAAGCTTGGTACATATACATTTGTGTTTGCAGAATAAAAACTCTGGACTGATCAAAAATTATAATATTTGTTTCACTCTTTCAGTGAGCACATCACCATGTCAAGCACGCACTTTCTGGGGTGAGTGGGTCAGGGCCCCAGGAACACCTGCTTTATTAAAAACGCGGATGCTTCTGGGATAAAACCCTGTCTGGAAAGGCCCCAGGTTGGCTGGATCTTCTGGGAGATGAAGTCCAAAGCACCTGGAGGGCCAAAGTTTATGAACTACTGGTGTATACTGTTCATGTTTGAAAACCATGTGATGTTCCAGTCTGAAATACACCCTTCCAAATAGAGTTTTCAAATACTTGCGGTCTGTCAGGGCTTGAAAGAGAAATCGCTGTTGTCCTGCCAGGATCCTTGTAGCTTTGTTCTGGGGCGGGCGCCAGATGCTGCACATCTAGACGCAGTTCCCATTGCTCAGTAAGCTTCCATACCTGCAGGAATTTGCAGTTTATTAGAATTCTTTTTGTGTTCTTGCCTTTCTCTGAAACTGGAATAAAGATCATTTTTATGAAGATGTTGACCTCCCTGTCTTACACTTGTGCACAAAATAATGAGACCATCTATTTATAGTTTCCTCTTCTCACTTCCACTACCTCAGCCATCACATGAAGAAAATATTTATGACCATTGGCGCTTAAAGTGTACATTCCCATTCCAGACTACGGGGTTGTGTTTGTTCTGGGGGTTCTGCAAGCAGTTTGTTTCTGTGAATCTTAAACATGCTGTATTCTCAGCCATTCTTACAAAGGATCTAGATCTTTTGCTCCCACCTTCTGCTCCCTACTAATATAGGGACAATTTTCCTGGTAAGCAAAGACATTGGATGGGCATTAGAGAAATTCCATTTTCTCCCAGCCAAAGCTCCCATTGCTTATTAAATAGTACATGGATTCTAAATGCTCCAATTACTATTGCATGGGTTAGAATTGTTGCACTCCAGAACAGGAATAACCCTCTGACTTTAAAACACCACACATTGAGTAGGAAAACAATCCTTTTTTTTAATTGAAGATCAGTAAAAAAAAAACCAGCACGGTAAAATATGCTTTAAGAAAATAGATAAGTCCAATAGGATAGGAAGATAAGCAGGTATACAGAATTCCAAGGCAGGATTCAGCAAAGTTCAAAAGCAAAATCCACACTTTTGTAATTAAATCCAAATAGCTAGGAAAACATTAATCCACAGCATGAGTATATAAGAATCAAAGTGTCAAACCATGAACAAGAAATCTTTAACATGAATCTTCCAAGCAAGGCTTCCATGGAACAAGAACAAGGACTTAGCAGAGTTCTGAAACAATGCTTCATCTGACTATTTCCCTGGAGAGAACTTTATATCCCCACACCAGAAATTGGTTTCACTTTCCTTGACTGCCTCTTGCCCTTATCTCTCCAAGCCTAGCAGAACGGGGAAAACCTTGACTGGGCTGTCTGTTCCGGCTAAATTCCAGCCATCTTTCTATGTGCTCGTTATCTATCTGCTCATTAATTCTTCTAGGTGTCAAGTTGTTTTCAAACACCAAATCTTGGGAACTCTCTGGGTCAGGGAGTAAACTATCATTCCTATACCCTGTAGGAACATTCTCATGGAAAACTACACTTTGAACCAGTGTCCCTATGTCATACTCTGCATTAATATCATTGACCAAACCATCTCCATCTTGACCCCCAGTGACATCATTCCCCACATCAGAAGCACCTTGATCCTGAAACACAAACACAAGCTGAACTCCAAAAGGAATTGTGTGTCTTTCCAGCAGCAGTTCCCAGCACTCCTGGGCAGTATAACTCCTAGTGAGCAATGCACTACACAGGTCTATGGCATTCCTAACCTGGTCTATTGAATGATGCCTCTGTTACCTCAAAGGCCTTCATTGCCAACAGAATGCCAATCATGCCATCCTGAATACATTAAAGCAAGTCTTGTTTTAAAAGTTAATCAAATGGGCTTTGGCAACCTTCTTGAATGGGCTACCTAGTAGGGTCTTAATATAAAGGATCCGCTAAGATTAGGAAAGGATCCTCCTTGAGATCCTGAGCAGCTATTACTGCCCATTAGGGTGGACAGTGTTAGGCTGGGTGAACCAATGGTGTGATCTGGTATAAAACAACTTCCTGTGTTCTTAACTCTGGCAGCTGATAATGATGAAGGCTGATGATTCTTCTTCATCAATAAATAAGGAGAGGAGAAAGCTGCTGAAACTGGATTTCCATGAGCAATGGAAGTTCTGGCCATGCTGTAAATTCCTTCATTACACAGAGTCAGGAAGTTAGGAAGAGCCTTCAGCTTTAGCTCAGATCCTTATCTCCTGGTATCACAGAATCATAGAGTTGGAAGAGAGCAGAAGGGCCATCCAGTCCAACCCCCTGCCATGCATCCTGTATATTCACATTTGAAAAGAAAGAAGAGGAAGCAACTTGGCATCTTGAAATAGCATCTCATTTTTAAAAGGAATAAACATTATCCTTTTTGGCTACAGTTCCCAGAATCCCGCAACCAGAACGGCCAATGTCTGTGTTTGCTGAGGAATCTGAGAGCTGCAGTCCTACAAGTAAATTTTGCAAGCTCCAGAAACATTAAAACATATTACTTAAACTAAATAAATTATTTAAATTAAATATACTTAAATATATTTCCATGTGCCTATTTTACTTGTGTGTCGTTATTTTTCTTAGCTGAATCTCACAAAGTTTTACTGTCCCTGCATTTTACTGAATCAAACCCAACTGTTCTTGTCAGGAACAGGATATCTATTTTATCGTCCATTGGCAATGAAAGTCACATGATAAACTGGGCAGCAAAAGAGAAATTCTGTGGAGTTTAGCACACAGGTACCCAATGGGAGGCTGGAATGTCAGATAACTTGTGAAATCTTTTATGCTAACACTTAGAAAGAAGCACATTGCTAATAGCTTCAGTTGGCCACAGGTGGAAAGCCTCGAACAAGTGAGCAATTGTACAGAGGGTTTTCAGAATAGCAGAGATTGTTGATGTACCTAGCAATAAAATCTTTCCATATTCATGTTTGTTTTTTGGCTGAAAAAGTTAAACAGTGGTCTGGCTGCTAGTACAAAGTGTTCTCTCTCTGTTCCCTTCCTGACTTCCTGTATTTCCACGGCTCAAAAGGGAAGGAGGAGCCAACGTCTGAGCTGAATCAAATGCAGGTGGAGGGTTTGTACCAAGTAGCCAAGACAAACAACACTCATTCCTCTGCTATCAACCTTATAAAGATTAGCCTCCTTTTGAGGCCGTCATCAAATTGCGCTGGTCTTCTTGCCATGATCCTCATTGGCTCCTCTGCATGTTGAAATGATGTATCCCTCCCCCCCAATTAGGTATTTGCTTGTACAGCTTTCCAAAAGTTTCCTTCAAAATTTTGTTTTTGTCATCTTTGAAGAGCAAATGTATATGCTATCTTATAAGGCAATGATGTGTGCAAAAGACTGGCAGCAAAATTTAACAAGCTTCCAGCTTTTTTATAATCTTTCCTCAGTTCCAGAAAAAAAAACTCCATCCAAACTTGTGGAAAGTTTCATTATGGTTCACCAATGTCTCAAGCAAACTTGGGCTTGGTTCCATTGAAGCCTTGAAATGATTTCTGATTTTTACATTGGAACAAGGTGGAATTCAGTTTCCAGATGAGGTTTTGCTTTGAGCTGATGGGCCTAACCCAAGATTCTGACTAGAAAAAATAAATGGCAGCTTTCTTCAAAGGTCTGACCCCTAGCCAAGGCTGTGCTCTGAGCTGAGGCACCTGGACAGAATTTAGAAAGTGACACCAGACATTCTCTTGGCTGCTACTGACATCAGATCACGTAGGAAGTCATTGCCAAATTGTTTTGCGGTTCAACCTTTTCTGGGGCATATTCAGAAGGGCAGCACAAGGCAATTTGAAAGGAGGTTGTTCAGCAACAGGAACTAGTGAGTTGTGTCCATAGACAGTAGGAAGGAAGGAAGGCAGGGAGGGAGGGAAGGAAGGGAGGGAGGGAGGGAGGAAGGAAGGAAGGAAGGAAGGAAGGAAGGAAGGAAGGAAGGAAGGAAGGAAGGAAGGAAGGAAGGGAAGGAAAGGCCGGCCATATCAAGACTCTAACACACTGTGGCAGTTGCCATCATTGCTGAGTAATCGTTATTAAAATATTGACACAAGAGGAAGATAACAGGTGATGGGCATGTTCTGTACCAATTCTTACATCTGTTTAGAAAAAAGAGAAAGGGAAAATATCTGTTCATGTATATGTGTTAGAAATGGAGCTCCTTAAAATGTAGCCTTAGATCAAGACTTTCTTTTTCTGCAGAGAGAAATAGAACGTTTGAGAGAAATTTCTATGTCTATTGGCACGAGTAAGAATGATCTATAACATGGGCAGTTTTGTGAGGGGAGGTGTTTGACAAGATTCAGAAAGCTGATTGTCATTTTCTTAGTACTAAATGAATGCAAATACTTCAATATTGAGTGATCTGGTGAACATACTGTTGTCCAAACTTCTGGAGCTTTTTTTAACAGAAGCATAATTTTTTTTAAAGTACTTTGAATTAACAGCTAAACACACCAAGATTCTTTATTTAGTTAAATATAACAATGTTACACTAAAATAATAGATCAGGACATGAGTTTCAAAGTTTACAATCCTATCATAGACATCTGGAAAAATGCAGTTTTAGGATAAACTTGGTGTAATTAAAATGCTAATGTTGCTTCCTTGGCTATGCATAAACTGCTGTCATTTTCTACCTCTTAAAATTCTCCTACATAGTGACACTGGGCGCTCAGTAAATTTCCTGGCAACACTTCAAGATAGTATTTTTGTTTACTTTTTCCTGTCAGTAGTATTGTCTCCCCCATCCATCCAGATACCTTTTTTACATATAGAAATGACATTAAAAAGAAAAAGAGAGCAAGCCTAGACTTGTATCTGGACTGGCATCAGAAAATAATTTTGAGTAGATATCCAATAAGAATTTAATCACAGAACAATATATTCCAATTTTCTGAAATGCCACAGTTTTATTTTAGCTGCTGCTATATCAGTGGGCTTTAGCATAAAACTGTGTTGGATTGTGACCAAATTCTTTTTTGTTTTACTAATGTACATATTTTATAAATCTTCATACAATAAATGTATCACAGGGAATATAATGGACACAGTTCACTGATACTGCTGAGTTGCCTTATTATATTTAAGCTATGCATGCCTGACTAACATAGAAAATAAATGCTTCATTGTCTCTTTCTTTTAACCTTTTAAAACACTGGGATTTACACACAAATATCGGCATCTACTAAATATTTTAATGTCAAAAATGACGTAAAAACTTTGGTCAGGGAGTAAGAAAGGCACGGCAGCAGGGTTTGCAATCAGCTTAATGAAAAATGTTGCATAAAGATAATTCAGAAGTGCTGCTACAGGAAATGCAAAAACGAGTTTTTTCCTATCAAACTGATCTTAAGAACAACTTTTAGGAGTTACTCTTGCTGCTAATACACAACAAACTCTACACTAGCTAAAAATGTGTTTCTTCTCAACACAAGAAGACCTGAAATATTTGGTTTATATTAATGCTAATTTGGGGAACATCTGCATTGCAGAATTAATGCAGTTTGATACCATTTTAACTGTCATGGCTCAGTGCTATGGAATCTTACAAACTGTAGTTTTACAAGATCTTTAGCCTTCTTTGCCAAAGAGGTGCCTTACCAAACTGCAACTCCCAAGATTCCATAACATTGAGCTATAACAGGTAAAATGGTGTCAAACTACATACATTCTACCATGTAGATGCCTGCAATCCTGTGTTAATTTATGTGGGAGTAAACCCTGCTTAACTGGATTTACTTTTGAGTAAATAAGCAATTGTGCTTACAGTAAGTCCCCAATATTTATTTATAGTCCAAATGGTAATATACTATAATAATGTCACATGAAATAGATTCTTATCCACCTTATTGCATTGAGAAATTTGCCAGTTGTAGGACACCTCAGCCTCTTTTTAAGCATGGAGAGACACTGAGCTCATCACATAAGTTAAGTTACTTCCAGCTGTAATGCTTAGCTCACTGTGGGTGAAAAGAGGCAAAAGTGTCCTGAAAAGAGGGAACTCTGGCAATCAATCTCATCACATTCAGAAATTTTCTCTTAGTAGGACACCTCGGCCTTTTTTCAAGCATGGAGAGGCACAGAGCTCATCACATGTTCCAGGGTACAAAAGAGGCAGAGATGTCCTGAAAGTAGGGATCTCTGAACGTGGGCCAGCAATCGTGTTCAGAGTTCCTACCTCTTATCACACTTTACTTCCATGGTTCCAACTGAAAAACTGTTGGGATGGGAACCATCAAAAGTTTCCCATTCTGTTTCATTGCCCAATCATCAGCAGTCTATTGTATCCTAGGGGGTTTGATGCAGAACAATATGATCCATAGAAAGAAATTGTTTTAACCTGGATCACTGTCTCTTGTATTCTATGGGGTTTGGGGCAGAACAATTTTATCCCATGAAAAGAAGTGGTTTAACACTGGTATCAGTCTCCTTTAATGTAAAGGGCTTTAGGCAGGGCAAGGGATCTCTTGGTTTCTCCAGATTAAAAACAAAAAATGAATTCTGACTTCGTGATGAATGTAAGATGAATGTATTGATTTGCCAGCTCTTACATTTCCATGTGTGTGTGTGTGATGGGGAGGCAGAACTCAAAATGAGACTGCTGATGATATAAGAGGGGCAATTCTCTACTCTTAAAGAGATGGTCACCCATGTTTCCCCCTCTCATTGTGATGAGGTCGTATGTTGCTGACAAACAGCAAGAAAGCAGAAGGGAACAAATATGCATGTTCTTTTAGATGGTGTGTGCATATATTGTCAACAACATTAATTGATGAAAACTGCATGTGAACCTTTTGTCTTTATAACTAACTATAAACTGGATACAAGGATTGGGAACCTAAAGGAGACCTTGCTATTTTTTTTCTTCCTTCCCCAAAACATTGCTTAGCTAGAGGATTCCCTCTATTCTCTAACTTTCCCGTTATCAGCCTCCTCGTAACCAGATGCAGTTTTTAAAGCACCACTTTCTATAATGTTGAAGATACCTATAAGGATGGAGTCATCCATTATTACCAACTGGAGTTCCCAAGTCTCAGAGCCTTTCCCCTCTTCTCTGGTCTCCAAAGTCAAAGGGAGAAATCTCAGGGTGATAGTACTGCATTGAAAAAAGTGAATATATGTTTTTCCTCAATTGTTGTATTTGGTGCTTTTTAGTCCATGACATATTCTATACAACTGTGATTTATGCTTCAAGTATCCTACTTAGTGACATCCTAAATTATCATCCCTAAGTCTTAGGTTTTGGCTCTGAAATCTCAGGGCCTGGGATGGTCCTGACCTGGCAACCTTTGCACAAACAGAGTGAATTTGTCTTTTTTGAGCAACAGTTGCCCAAAATTAGCATAAAGAGAATGAAAGCAGAGGGTTAAAAATGCAAGAAACCCTGCATACAAAAACAACTTTTCTTCCCAAATCCAAGCTCGCTGCTCCTTGTTTTATACAGAAAACACTGGCAGCATTCCAGGCAAATATCTGAGGCCTGTAAATGGTTGCTCTGAGATAAAACCTTTAACCCTTCTTTTTAAGATTGTAAGCCTGCAGGCAGGACCTGTTTTATGAGCTACTGTTGTTATGACTTCGGATGGTTTGTATGCTTAGTATTTTGCTTTTCAGTGATACTTTATAAATAATAAATCTAAAAAAGGAAGAGCTACATAGTATGAACTTAGACATTCTTCAGGGGGTGCATTTTGTTTCTCATTGGTCTTGCCATTTGGAGAAGTTCAAAAGCCAATATGACTTTTTGAACGGGACAGATCATGGTTTGTGGGCATGCATTTCCAATAGAACTTTAACATATTTTCCAAAAAAAATATGAAAGACATGACAAAAGTTGATGCATAAGCATGCCAAGCACCAGAATTGGTTCAAGGCCAAAAGATTTTGTAATCAAAGAAGATATATGTTTTGAAGGGGGGTCTTTTTTTGTGTGATTTTTTTAATGGCTACTCACAGAGCAGACTGTTCACACATGTTGCCTTTATGCAAACTCAGAACCATCTAGGTTCTACACTGCATCTACACTGTAGAATTAATGCAGTTTGATATCACCTTTAACTTCCATAGCTCAGTGCAATGGAATAATGGAACTGTAGTTTGATGAGGCACTGGCACTTTTTGGCAGAGAAGGCCAAATACCTTGTAAATCTACAACTACCATGATTCTCTAGCATTAAGCCAGGGCAATTAAAGTGGTGCCAGACTGGAGTAATTCTACAGTGTAGATGCACCCTAGGTGCAAATTTTCAAGTGGCTGCAGCAGTGCCTGCCGTATCATTGCCCGAATAGCATGGAATACTATCCAAGGTGCTGAACTATATTCCCTCATCTTATAATTTTAAATCTAGTTCTCAAAGTTCAAATTAAACCCTGAAGTGTATTCACTGCCTCAGCTGACATGAAAGTCACAAATTGCAATTGGCGGCTGTAAAGGTTTTCCCGTGACATTAAGTCCAGTTGTGTCTAACTCTGAGGGTTGGTGCTCATCTCAATTTGTAAACTGAAGAGCCAGTTATGTCCATTCACACTTCCAAGGTCATGTGGCTGGCATGACTGCAAGGAGTGCTGTTACCTTCCCGCCAGAGCAATATCTATTGATCTACTCACATTTGCATGTTTTTGAAATGCTACTTTGGCAGAAGCTGGTGCCAACAGTGGGAGCTCATGCCGCTCCCCGAATTCAAACCTGCGACCTTTCAGTCAACAAGTTCAGCAGCTCAGTGGTTTAACCCACTGCACCATCGGGGGCTTCAATTGGTGGCTACTATTGGGAATTATCTTCTCATACATACATTTTTACACATTTATGGTTTGTTGGGCGGTTACAATAACTTTTCTCTTCATATTATAACATTTTTCACTCTTAATCCTGTGAAGGTATACATTATTGTGCACATTCCCCTCCTAGTAGCCTTTTGTTACAAAATTCTGAGGCGTGAAGCCACCCAAGTATTTATTCAGACACTGTGAATTTGGCAGGTTCATATCAAAAGGTGGATTGCATGGGAGTGTTTCAACAATGGAGGGGATGTTAAACTCATGAAATCTTTATGGAAATATGGATGAATCCACACCACTGCATTTTTCCATGGTCACATTATGTTTTGCAGTAAGAGTAGTCCAACGCTCACTGGGATTATTAGGCAGTGTGAGTTTGACAAACTTTAAGGTATGTGTGGTTCTATTTAAGGTTTTAATAGAGAGGGGGGATTAACACCTGTCTTCAAAGACCCTAGCCTTGATATATCAAAGAGTACATTGGAAAAAACAGTATACTTTTTAAAAGTTTGTTGGATTGATTGAGTGATGAGCAAGTGACTTTTATTTGCTCCTTTTGCTGAAATAAAGCACCAAAAGAGTCTAGCAAACATTATTAACATAAAATGAACAATACAGTTATTAACAATGATTACAATAATCAGTAATAACTGCAACAGTTGGAAAACCAAACTGAAAAGATGTATATTCACTAGTGATATCAATTGTCAAGTGTCTGACCCTCACATGCGAGGATGAAGAATTTCTGTAGCTTTCTCTACACTTAAGAAAGAAATGAATGTTCTCACACAGTTTTCCAGTATTTAACACATCTGAAATATATTGGGAAATGAATCTGTGTACACAAAGACAGGGGGAGGGACACACAAAAAACACAATTTGGGGTGTTTTATGCAAAACCCATGAGTAAAAAAAACACACCATAGTTTTGTACAAAACAATCCACACAGGTTTCTGCATAGTGTGGCATTTATGTGAGAAAGGATTTATTTTCTTTGAAAGACTTCTCAGTCTTATTGTACGGATTCCCAGTTTTCATCCAGGAAATAGGAGCCCTCGATGGCACAATGAGTTAAACCTTTGTGCCAGCAGGACTGCTGACCAAATGGTCAGTGGTTTGAATTCAGGGAGCAGAGTGAGCTCCCATCTGTCAGCTCTTGCTTCTCATGTGGGGACATGAGAGAAGACTCCCACAGGATGGTAAAACATCTGGGTGTCCCCTGAGCAACGTGCTTGCAGACAGCCAGTTCTCTCACACCAGAAGTGACTTGCCATTTCTCAAGTCACTCCTGACATGAAAAAAAAATCCAGGAAACTGAATATTCCGTCCTCACATCCTGTCTAAAAGCAGCACAAGTTCTTGTACTCTACAGTAACTGTCGCACAGCTTGTAGCATTATAGAGAGGTACATCATACTTTTGAATGAAATTATGGCATATGTACCTTTGGTGTATGTATCAGGGCCAAACCTTGCATTCGGCAGGGTAAGCGTTTTGGTAGCAGAATAGATACACAGTGTTAAGCATGCCTGTTACTAAACTCAAGCAAAGGGCAGCTATGTTTCAGTATCTCCGACTTCTCATAAGGTATCTCCTACTTGAAGAACATTTCTTTTTAATGTAAATAATATTTCTTCCTGAGTTTTTTTATAAACTTATTTTAAAAACCTGTGTGATTATAGTTTTAGCCTATAGCATATCTTTTTGAAATACTGTCTGTCTGACTTTCCTTTTTCAATTACTTAAAACTCTTGCTCCATTAACATTGTTGGCAACTGCCTTGAGGGACATTTAATATACATTTGGGGGACTATAATAGCTATTGTATGCCCACGTTGGATGAAAACTGAACACACTGTCTCTTTCTCTCTCCCTCTCCACCCCCTCTTGACACACACACACACACACTTGGCCCATGTCAGCTCTCTCAACAAAATTTTAAGCCTTTTTAAAGGTTGGGTTGCTATAGGTTTTTCAGGCTGTATGGCCATGTTCTAGAACAGGGCTGTCCAACTGGCGGCCCTGGGGCTATACACGGCCCCCCAGCCTGTTGGCTCCAGCCCCAGCTATGCCCCCGGCCGCCTTTTTTATTTTTTTAAAAAAAAAATTAAATGGCAGCCGGGGGAGGCGGGGCAGGGAGGAGGAAGTGAGCCAGCTCCTCCTCCCTGCACGCCTCTCTTCCCTCTCTCGCGGCGCCGATACAAACCGGTTTGCATCGGCGCCGGTGAGAGAGGGACAAGGGGCAGTGCAGGGAGGAGGAAGAGAGCTAGCTCCTCCCTGCACCGCCCTCTTCTTCCCTCTCTCTCCGGAGCCGATGCCTTGGAGGGGAGGGGGTCCCCGCGCGCCTCCCTCCGTTCCAAGGCATCACGGCAGCGGCGAAAACTCCCCCGCCAGCCTGGATGGCTGGCGGGGGAAGCGAGAAGCGGCGCTCGCTTCCCCCGCGAGCCTTCCAGGTTTGGGGAAGGGTTTTCACCCGGCACTCGAGAAGCGAGTGCCGGGCTTAAAACCTTTCCCAAACCTGGAAGGCTGGCGGGAAAGCGAGTGGCGCTTCTCGCTTCCCCCACCAGCCATCCAGGCTTGCGGGAGTTTTCACCCAGCCCCGTGTCCCTCTGCTCAGAGAGACACAGGAGCCGGGCGAAAACCCTCCCGAAGCCTGGAAGGCTGGCGGGAAAGCGAGCAGCGCTTCCGCTTCCCCACCAGCCATCCAGGCTTGCGGGGGTTTTCGCCCAGCCCCGTGTCCCTCTGCTCAGAGAGACACAGGAGCCGGGCTCCCTCCCGAAGCCTGGAAGGCTGGTGGGGGAAGCGAGCGGCACTTCTCGCTTCCCCCACCAGCCATCCAGGCTTGCGGGAGGGTTTCCCTGGGTGACGTTAGGCTGGGTGACGTCAGGCGTCACCTAGCCTAACGTCACCCAGGGAAACCCTCCTGAAAATGGGCGGGCCGCGCAGGAGGCCGGCCACACCCCCAGCAGCGGCTACGCCCGGAGCGGCCCGCCCCGGAGTGGCCACGCCCCGCTCCCTGATCACCTGCGGCCCCCAGGTGATCAGTGACACTTCTTCTTCCGGCCCTTGGGCCGGAAGAAGTTGGACAGCACTGTTCTAGAACCATGATCTCCTGATGTTTCGCCTGCATCTAGGGCAGGCGTTCTCAGAGGTTGTTAAAGGTTTTTAAGGGTTTCTTTTTACACCCAGGAATTAATTGATTCTTTTTCTTTGTTCTCCAATACCTTTTTTCAAAAGAGGGGGAAATAATCAATACAAATTTGCTCATATCCTTAAAATATACACTATTTCCTTCTTTTTAAAAAAAAATCTAAGATTTTAAAAATAAACCAGTGAGATGATTTCTTAGTAGAAATGCTTCCTTGACCAAATCAACTAGTACAAGTGCAATTACTTACTTCATTAAGCGATCCCTTGTAACTTGAGGATGATTGTCTTCCAGATGTGGTGTCTTGGCGGTGGGTCCATAGGTGGCTGTGGAGGCCTATTCTTGATCCGTATCTTCTCCCACAGTGAGGACATCGGTTTCCAGGTGGAAGGCAGTCCACGTCAGGGTTGGCTTGACATGCCACATTTCTCCCTTTCACCTTCCATTGCGCCTCTCCAAATTCTCCAGCTGGTCACAGCTGACCTCCAGTTAGAGCACTCAAGGGCCGGGGCTTCCCAGTTCTCGGGGTCTATGCCACAGTTTTTAAAGGTGGCTTTAAGCCCATCTTTAAATCTCTTTTCCTGTCCACCAAAATTCCGTTTTCCATTCTTGAGTTCGGAGTAGAGTAACTGCTTTAGGTGACAGTGATCGGACATTAGGACAACATGGCCAGTCCAGCGGAGTTGATGGCGGAGAAGCATTGCTTCAATGCTCATGCTCTTAGCTTCTTCCAACATGCTGGCATTTGTCTTCCTGTCTTCCCAAGAGATTTGCAGGATTTTTTGGAGGCAGCACTGATGGAAACATTCCAGGAGTTGCAATACAGGGAGAAGCTACATAGGAATTTTCGCTCTCCACACTACCTTGTCTGCCATACCTGCTTGAGAAGGTGACACCTAAGTTTCCCTTTATTGCTAACTGCTATCAAATAGACTTCAACTTACGGAAATCTCATGAATAAAAGATATCCAACTCACCCTATCAACAATCTCCCCTATTTAGGCAAAGTCATGGAACGTGTGGTGGCTTCGCAACTCCAGGGGTTCTTGGTAGACACTGATTATCTTGATCCGGCACAGTCTGGCTTTAGGCCGGGACATGGGACTGAAACAGCCTTGGTCGCCTTGGTAGATGATCTACACAGGGAACTCGACAAGGGGAATGTGTCCCTGTTGGTTCTGCTGGACCTCTCAGCGGCTTTCGATACCGTTGACCACAATATCCTTCTGGGTCGCCTTGCAGAGATGGGGCTTGGGGGTACTGCTCTGCAGTGGCTCCAATCCTTCCTGGAAGATCGTACCCAGAAGGTGTTACTGAGTGATACCTGTTCGACCCCCACAACCGTTATCGTGTGGAGTCCCTCAGGGTTCAGTACTGTCCCCGATGTTATTTAACATCTACATGAAACCGCTGGGAGAGATCATTTGGAGTTTCGGAGTAAGGTGTTATCTGTATGCAGATGACGTCCAGATCTGTCACTCCTTCCCACCTGTCACTAAGGAGGCTGTCCAAACTTTGAACCGGTGCTTGGCTGCTGTGTCGGACTGGATGAGGGCTAGCAAATTGAAACTTAATCCAGACAAGACAGAGGTCCTCCTAGTCAGTAGAAAGGCCGAACAGGGCATAGGGTTACAGCCTGTTACAGCCAGCTGAAATTGCTGTGGGCTACCATGAAAGTACTGCAGTGGTGCCGTGTTCTGCCTGGGGCATAATATCGTTGCTTGAGTGGCTGCCTTCGGGGTGTTTGTTTCTCCTCTTTGGTTTTTCACTTCTGCTCTTCCAGGGCACACTTAAAGCACATCAAAGATAGCATTTCATATATACAAGGGTTTTCTGCAGAGAAAAAAGAATTAGAAACCTTACACAGAACAAAATGACTGTATATCTTTACATATGTTAATTATCATCTCCCCACTCACTCTGATCATTTTAGCAAAGCACACTGCATAACAGCTCTGAAGAAAAATGTACGTGCTAGTAACCATTTCCAGCTCTGATTTATTTTACACGTTTCAGATGCCGAACTGGATCAGAGCCAGAGATTCTTGACTCTCCTCTCTAAATCCTAAGAGAAATAATCACAGAAATAGTACAGAACTGTTATCTTTGATAAACAGAAAGGGACAAAGTGCACAAGTTTGCACAAAGGTGCTTATTAACAGCAACTTAAACAACAGTGCCAAATTGTCAGCTGTTACTGCACAAAATATATCTGGTGTGTGTTATGGAGCTGTATTGATTTATTTTACTTACTTACTTACTCTATTTGTATCCCACCTTTCTCTACCTCACAGCATCTTTACATATGGCAACTTTTCGATGCCTTTGGACAACAAACCATTAGAATACACTTAAGTTACAAATTTCAATTATTAAGTGCATCATCCAAAATATGCAGCTGGAAAAGGCTGCCTTAGAATAAAAGTTTATAGTCCTGAATTCAACATCTCAGTAGTACCTGATCGCTGGCATGGTGACAGTGGGTCCCAACTGTTGGCATAAGGACAGTGTAGGGAAATGCCAAGAAGGCTCTGCCCACTGTGGGAAGTGGAAGTCCCTCACAGTAAAACCACATCTAGGCTGAAGCAAACAAGGATATTTCTCCTTGCAACCTCAGCCTTACTTTCCAGTTCACTTTCTTGCATGCACAGATCTCTTTGCCAGTGCAAGGGCTATGGCGAAGAATGAAAGGAAGGGAGCTGCTGCATTATGCCATATCACAATGTTGCCCTGAACATAAAGACCAGATGAGAACTGGTGAGGCTGCCTCCCAGTTTTCCATAACCACATCCACTTTCCAAAAGAATGTAAATCAAGGCAGTTTGCCCCTCCCCCCCCTTGCCAAATCATTATTTTTGGAGCAGTGCCAGTTTTTGTAAATTAAATATTATCCTCACATTTTCTTAATAGTTGGCCTCCAACCAACACTGAAGTGCAGCCATATGGGGTTGTTTAATGATGGGGATGGTGCCACAGTCCCAGCGAAAGGACTGAGGATCATTTGTTTGGTCTGACTTTTTGTTTGAGTTCCATCCTGTAAACTAGAGGCTTTTGTGTACACTGCTATCCTTAGATGGGTACTGGGAAAAGGCAGACGTTAAAAGAATAAAGGTTGTTTAGATACTGTGGAAATGGAAGTTCATATGTCAGCTTGGTTGTGGCCAGGAGTAGAAAGTGTAGCCTAAAGGCTAAAGAATAGAAAGGAGATGATTATCAGACTTCTCTCTTATCAGTTCTCTTAGTAAACGTACCATGAGCTAACATGTTCCAGCAAAATTGTTTTGCACTTTTCATCAAAAGAGGCAGCTTTTCTTTCTTCACTACTCTTCACCCTTAGTGGAGTGCTCCTTTTTTCAACAACAGCCGTTCCAAATTTTTTCTTGGAAACAAGTTGGAACAGGTTCATGAACTGAGAGAGAGAGAGAGAGAGAGAGAGAAATCCCTCTCTCCAGATAAACTGCTCGTGTTTAGAAGATGTGTCCCCAGTGTAACAACCAAAGCCAAGTTGTTCGTATTTACTTACATGAGCCAATAGAAGGAATGCATAGGTCTGCTATGTTAGGGGTGTCATTCCAAACACTTTATAAAGAGACTGTCGACTCAGAAAAACATGTAATAACTAACATTTGCAATCTGTATGAAAGAACAATCATACAGCTTAAGGTCACATATGTGAATATGGTCAAGATATTTAGCTCTAAAGTAGAGCTAAATATACTGCCAGATATTTTGGACTGTAGTTTTCATTGTACTTTACTGTAGTGAGGAACGGGATATCCGTAGGGTTACCGAGGTGCTTGTTTATAAAGCTATTGTCCTCCCAACCCTGCTATACGCCTGCGAAATGTGGACTATCTACAGATGTCACATGCAATTCCTTGAACAATTCTATCAGTGTTGCCTCCAAAAGAATTCTGCAAATCTCTTGGGAAGACAGGCTGACAAATGTCAATTTAATGGAAGAATCAACGACCACCAGCATTGAGGTGATGGTCCTCCGCCGTCAACTCCGCTGGATCGGCCACATTGTCCGAATGCCCGACCACCGTCTCCCAAAGCAGCTGCTCTGAACTCAAGAACTGAAAATGGAATGTTGGAGGAAAGGAAAAGAGATTTAAAGATGGACTCAAAGCCAACCTTGAAAACTGGGAAGCCCTGGCCCTTGAGCGCTCTAGCTGGAGGTCAGCTGTGACTAGCAGTGCTGTAGAATTTGAAGAGGCACTAATGGAGGGCAAAAGAGAGAAACATGCCAAGAGGAAGGTGTGTCAAGCCAACACTGACTGGGACTGCCTTCCACCTGGAAACTTATGCCCTCACTGCGGGAAAACATGCAGGTCAAGAATAGGGCTCCACAGTCACCTACGTACCCACCGCCAGTACACCAAACTTGGAGGGCAATCTTACTTGGACAATGAAGGATCGCCTAAGTAAGTAAGTACGAGTAATGGGTTACTTAAGACAGGAACCTTGGATAGCTTCTTCAAAGTGTGACCTAAAATCCAGAGTATATTTACTGTACTATCACACTGACAAGGAAAACACCAGCTACAACCAGCTGGGAGTTGTAGTTCAGAACACCAGGAAGGCATCAAGGTAGAAAAGGCACCTTTAAGGACTCACCTCTGCATGCAGGCATGTAGCCAGGGGGCTAAGGGGCTTCAGCCCCCCGAAATTCTCAGGGTGGTCCGCGAAAAGGCCTTACTGGTACATTATTTAAACTGTTATGTTTATTCATATCATGATCTGATCACCATGCTCATTATATCCCACATTCATGGGGTTATTGGGATAACAATACAAAAGGTTTGCTAGGGTAGACCCTCTTCCACCCAGTCTCAGCCCCCCCGAACCAAACTCAGCCCCGAATCAAAATCCTGGCTACGGCCCTGTCTGCATGGATTTTGTTTTGTCATGTTTTTAATAAACCAATGGCTCGCTTAAAAGTGGAGTTTGGCTTTCACCCTTACTACTTGTGCTATACATCTTTAAAGTAGCTGGATGTAAACATCTGCTCTGGAATGCTATGTCTAGTTCTAGACACCATAGGTCAAGGAAAATTTGATAATCTGAAGAAGGTCCAATTAAGAGTGAAAAAGAAAATAAAAGGTGCCAAAACCAGTTTCTGTGAGGAATGGCTTAAAAAAAACCTGCGTCCCTCCAGGTGTTTGGGCCTCCAACTCCCATCAGCTCTAGCCAGCTGTTCCAATGACCAGGAATTCTGGGACCTGAAGTCCAAAACACCTGGAGAGCCACAGATTGTGCTGGGCTGCTTAAAGGATTGGGTTACTTGAGTATGTTTAGCTTGGAGAAGAGAAGATTGAATGGTGATGCCACTTTGATGAAGACAATTACCCATTTCATACTGCGCTTAGATAGTAGTTTAATTTCCATGACTCAATCCTACAGAATCCTTAAATGTGTAGTTTGGTGTGACATTTAGAGTTATCTTGCGGGAAACCCTTAAATGCCTTCCCAAACCAAAAAATCTCAAGATTCTGTAAGATGAAACTAGGGTGCTTAAAGTGGAATGAACATGCTGTAATTGTACAGTATGACAGGAGGCATGGTGATTGTACAATACAGGTCTCTTCTAGATCCAACTACTGTCTGGATACTCAAGATGAATAAATGACTAATTGAAGTGTGTCTGTAACCAAGACAAAAATTAATTTGGAAGCTTTTCTTCTAGCTACAAATTTTAATGACAGTAGCAGTCCTTTCACAATTTTTTCCCAGAAGTCAGAGTATGGTTTTACAGTCACTATGGGGAAAGCAACATAGTTGTGCTTTGTTCATGTCATCTACTACTTATATGCATGCTGTAAAATTTTCACAAGGGAAAAATATCATCAGCAAAAGTAAAACAATGAAAATAATTTGGAGACAGTCAAGAATTTTTTCACACAGTACTCATTGTGAGTCTTCTGGAATGCAATAGTTTACCATGTATTGTAAATACTGGGTCCAAACCTAGACTAAACCAATTCTCTTTGTCCAGCCAACCCCACAGATTACTGGTAACTGATGTCTGATTCAATATGGAAATTCAACAGTATTGTTACATGTCAGCTCCGGTTGGTTCGTTTCATGCCATAACGGACCAAGCCGATCGCGCCAATTGATATGGACACTGCCGGGCGGGAAACCACCAGGCTCATCCCCTTTGATCTGCCAGATACCTTCCTGGTCTTTGATATGTGGACTGGCCATCTGGTCAAGCCTTGGAAGGAGGGACCCAGCGGGGGGCGGGCCGGGGAGGGAGTCTTGAGGGATGTTTGCGCGGGCTTTTCTTTAGTCTATCTTTGTTCAGCCTGGAGTAAGGAGCCAATAAATGATCTATCTTCCAATCTGCTTGGAGTGAGTTTGGTTTATCGGAACCCCCTTTCCGGAGCATTACATAAAGATAGACTCACCAACTTTTACGGCCGTGAAAGCCTTCCGACCGTAACCAACTTCGCAGAGATGTTTCAAGCCGAAGGGACGCCTCTCGAAGAGCAACCTCCGGTAATCCCAGATGAGGAGGAGGAGGAAGGCGAGAGGCGAGATCGAAGCCGGAGCGTCCGGTGGAGAACCGCAGGTGGTGGTGACCGGGATGGAAGATGGGGGGATCCCTGACCAGACCCGACCGCCGAAGGATGTTCGCCGCAAGGTAAAAGCGCCCAGCACCGAAATGTTGCGGATGGAGGTGCAGATGTTCCAGATGTCGGAAGCGATGCAAAAGATGCAGGCGCAATTGGACATGCTGATGAGCAGGCCGGAGGAGAGGCCTTGGGAGACCCCCGAGCCCGTCTTCGCGGGAAGAGGCAGGAGCCGAGGAGTGAGGCAGCTCGGGAGAGGTTCGGTGAGGTTCTCGGAGGAACTCCTCCGACCCAGAGGGGATGCTTCCACACCCCATCCAGGCTTGGGGGACCAGAGCCAGGAGATGACGGGCTCGCAGAGAGACTTGAAGGTAAAGTTCGACGGGGACCCCCGCCAACTTTCATACTTTGTCACCAATGTCCAGAACTATATGGTGGACTATGGGGATACGTTCCCCTCAGAAGCGGCCAAGGTGCGGGCTGTGGGGGCCAACCTGAAGGAGGCCGCGGCCGACTGGCTGATACAGCTAACAGACACTCGATCGCCGCATCTGTTGCGGTTGGACGCTCTGTTGGAGGCCCTGCGGACCCGCTTCGGGGACCCGTTAGCCGGGGAGAAAGCCAAGACCCAATTGAAGAGAATTTACCAGGGCCAGAAAACCGTCTCAGAGTACGCCCTGAGCTTCCGAGCCCTAGCGGGGAAGATCCGGGGTTGGTCCGAATCGACCATACTCGAGTGCTTTAAGGCAGGCCTAAGGCAGGACATTCTGGAATGGGCGATGCACCGAGGGAATCCCGAGACCCTGGAGGGTTGGATAGCCTTGGCCGGGAGAGTGGAGTGCGACATGGAGCAAATGCCTAGGCGCCACCGAGATGGCGGGAGGTCCGCGGGACGGGACGGGCCCACGGGGGCGGTCGGGGCCCCCCCGGCGACCTTCCTCCCGACCCCGGTCGGCCAGCCGGGAAGCCCGAGGGGAAGAGAGGAGCCTGCTTCTCGTGCGGGCGAGAAGGGCACGGGCAGCGGAGTGCCAAAAAAGTCCCCTCGCCGAAGGCGGAGCGGGCGCCGGAGGTCAAACCGGCAACACCGGCCAAACCCCCTGGCCGAGGCAAGGCAGCAGCCGCAGCAGAGACGGCGCGGGCACCCAGACCCCTACGGGAGGCTGGGGAGCTAGAGCCGGAGACGGAGGAGAGCGACTCCGAGTGGATGGCGGGAAACGACAACGATCTGCTGTAGTCGCCCGACGGCAGATCCAGACCCCTTCGGGCGGTGAGTTAGATCCTCCTGGGTGCGGCACATACAAGCTGGACATTCAGGTGTGGGGCCCCGGGGCCAGCCAGCCCATAGAGACTACGGCCATGATAGACAGCGGGTGCACCAGGTGCCTGATGTCCCCGGGATTAGCGAGGCAGCTGGGGATAAAGCCACAAGCCCTGATCGAGCAGATCTTATTCTCCCAGCTAGATGGGTCCCCGGCGAATGGGAAGCCAGCCACCCACAAGACAGGAGAGATCAGAGTGCAGATGGGGTCCCACCGAGAAAGCTAAAATTCGTCATTTCAGCAATGGCGCACCAACCCATCATCCTGGGGGCTCCTGGCTGCGCAGCAAAACCCTCGGATCAACTGGGAGACAGGAGCAGTGCAGTTCGGGAGCGGAGAGGCCCAGGCAAGGCTAGATGACCTTGGAGACGCGGACACCCTAATCCATGAGGGAGCGGGCGTGGGGGCAGCAGAGAGCCTACCCAGCGAAGTCCCGCGAGTATGAGGACTTAGGGAGGTCTTTAGTGAGCGGGAAAGTGACCAGCTGCCCCCCCACCGGAAGTCCGATTGCGCAATCGAAATTGAAAAGGGCGCCAAGTTGCCCAGCCCAAAACTGTATGCCCTGTCTGAACCCGAAAGAAAGGCATTAAGAGACTTTATTGATAAAAATATGGACAGAGGCTTTATTGAGAAGTCAACCAGCCCGATGGCGGCTCCCGTCCTGTTCAGGCCAAAGGCGGACGGGTCACTGCGACTGTGTGTGGATTACAGAGGTCTCAATGCTATCAGCACCTCTAGCCCCTACCCGCTGCCACTGATGTCCGAGATCCTGGCCCAGCTGGGGGAGGCGCAAATCTTTACCAAACTGGACATCCGAGAAGCGTTCTACGGATTCGGGTGAAGGGCGAAGACTGCTGGAAGACCGCATTCAACTGCCACCTGGGGCAGTACCAATTCAGGTCACACCCTTCGGACTTAAAGGCGCTCCCCGGATTTTCCAACAATTCATCAACGAAATCTTCAGGGACTTACTCTACAAGGGAGTTCTAGTGTACCTGGATGACGTGTTAATTTATTCCAAATCTGAGGCGGAGCACGTCGAGATGACCCGGGAGGTGCTGCGGCGGCTGCGGGAGAACCAGCTGTTCGTCAAACTGTCCAAGTGCGAGTTCCACCGACAGGAACTGGACTATCTAGGGTACCGCATCTCCACGCGAGGCCTGGCCATGGACCCAAGTAAGGTGAGGGACGTGCTCGCGTGGGAGGCTCCGCGAACCCGGCGGCAGCTACAGGGCTTTTTGGGGTTCGCCAACTTCTATAGGCAGTTCATCCAGAACTTTGCTAAAATAGCGCTCCCCTTGACTGAGCTATTGAAAACCAAGGGCTTGGGGGAGACAAAGAAAGCCAAATCACCAGGGGCGATGCTCAACTGGACCCCGCAGTGCCAGGAGGCCTTCGACAGCCTCAAGAGGAGCTTCACCAGCCAGCCGCTGCTGAGGCATCCCCAGCCCGACAAGCCCTTCACTGTGCAGTGCGACGCCTCGGAGGCGGCCTATGGAGCGATTCTCCTACAGCGAGATGAAGACGGGACCCTGCGACCCTGCGCATACCTGTCTAAGAAATTCACCCCATCGGAGAAGCGGTGGCATGTATGGGAGAAGGAGTCCTTTGCCGTGCGGGCGGCGCTGAGCCACTGGAGGCACTTCTTGGAAGGCACCGCCCTGCCCTTCGAAGTGTGGACGGACCACAAGAACTTGCAGGCACTCCAGACCCCCCAGAGACTCAACGCCAAGCAGCTGAGATGGGCGCAGTTTTTAGCCGCTTCAACTTCCAGCTCAAGTACCTGCCGGGCCCGAAAAACGTGTTGGCCGACACGCTTTCCAGAATGCCTGAGGCTGACTACTCGGCGCCAGAGGAAGTGGGGACCGTGTTCTCCAAACATCAGTTGGGCTTAGTGGCCCGCACCCGGGCGGCGGATAAGGCCCCAAACCCCACGGTCCCTGGGACCCCAGAACTGTTAGCAGAACTGGCAGCAGCTTATGGAGCAGACGCCTGGCTTAAAGAGCACCGCGAGGACTTAACTGAGGCTAAAGGCATATGGTACTACAAAGACAAGTTATATGTCCCCAAAGCCAGAGGGCTCCGGTCCTGGCCCAAGCCCACGACTCCAAATTGTCTGGCCACTTCGGCCTCACTAAAACTCTAAAGCTATTGGCCCGGCAGTTCTGGTGGCCGGCCATGAGAAAGGACACTAGTGACTACATAGCGGAATGCAAAGTGTGTGCACGGAACAAGCCCAAGGTAGGCCGGCCGACGGGGCTGCTGCAACCGGTAGCCGACCCGGCCAAACCTTGGAGCGAAATAGCGATGGACTTCGTCGTCGACCTGCCGCCCAGCAGCGGATACACCACCATTTGGACGGTGGTGGACTTATTCTCAAAACAAGCCCACTTTGTCCCGCTCCGGAGATTGCCCACGGCCCCGGAGTTGGCGCGCCTCTTCACCCAACACGTCTTCCGGCTCCACGGCTGCCCGCGGCGAGTGGTGAGTGACAGAGGGCCTCAATTCACGTCCAGATTCTGGAAGGCGTTCCTGGCAGGGCTGGGGTCCCAGCGGGCTTTGAGCACGGCGTTTCACCCGGAGACGGATGGGGCCACGGAGAGGGTCCAACGCACCTTGCAACAATACCTCCGGTGCTACTCAACCTACCAGCAAGACAACTGGGCCGAGCTGTTGGCGGTGGCGGAGTACAGCTACAACAATGCCGAGCACGCCTCGACGGGGGCCTCTCCTTTCCGCATTGTCTCCGGCCGCGACTTTCCGCCCTTCCCTGCGGCGGCCCCCACCGCCGACCCGGCGACTCCGGTCACCGAATGGGGAGCCAAGGTGGCGGCAGCTTGGCCGGCCATCCAGACAGCGCTGCGGCAGGCTCGGGACTCCTACAAGCGGTACGCTGACAAGAAGAGGGGGCCCCAGCCTACATATGCGGTGGGAGACCGCGTATTCCTCTCCACCAAAAACCTGAAGTCGACTCAGCCGTCCCGCAAGTTTGCGAGCAAATTTGTAGGGCCCCTCAGCGTGGTGGAAATAATTAACCCCGTGGCGGTCAAGCTGGACCTGCCGCACACCTGGCGCAAGGTCCACCCTGTGTTCCATGTGAGCTTATTGAAAAAAGCTGTGTCCGACCGGAAGTGGTCCACCGAAGAAGGCGCGCCGGTGCCTATTATGGTGGGATCCCACACCCACTTTGAGATTAAAGACATTTTGGACTCTCGGCGCCACAAGGGCCGCCTTAGTTACTTAGTTAAATGGACTGCCAAGGACTTACACCCTGAGTGGGTGTTGGCACCCCATGTTAGCGCCCCGAGACTAGTTAGGGCTTTTCACGCCGCTTTCCCGGACAAGCCGGGACCCTGATTTTTTTTTATTCTTATTCTTTCCTTTGCAGGTCACCATCTTCCGAAGGGGGGCGCTATGTCAGCTCCGGTTGGTTCGTTTCATGCCATAACGGACCAAGCCGATCGCGCCAATTGATATGGACACTGCCGGGCGGGAAACCACCAGGCTCATCCCCTTTGATCTGCCAGATACCTTCCTGGTCTTTGATATGTGGACTGGCCATCTGGTCAAGCCTTGGAAGGAGGGACCCAGCGGGGCGGGCCGGGAGGGAGTCTTGAGGATGTTTGCGCGGGCTTTTCTTTAGTCTATCTTTGTTCAGCCTGGAGTAAGGAGCCAATAAATGATCTATCTTCCAATCTGCTTGGAGTGAGTTTGGTTTATCGGAACCCCCTTTCCGGAGCATTACAGATTTTATAAAGGTTTGATTTTACCCAAGTTTAAATTTTTGTACTGTATGTTTTATTTTGTTGCAAGCTGCCTAGGGTCCACTTACCGAGAAAGGTGGGGTAAAAATACCTTAAATAAATAAATACATTTAATTATGTAAAAATTATAGCTGCAGCTTAAATATATATTGATGGTGGCATCTAGCTGACTATTCTGCAGTGTGTGTGATTAGCTCCGTTTTGTGTGTGTTCATTGCCCAAGTTATAATTCAAGTGCCATTCAAGTGCCACCTCGGAGTTGGTTGAGGTAGGCAGGATTTCCCTGGGTACTGGTTGTGGGGGGTCGGGAGCAGGTTAGGGTTTTGCCCTCCCTTCTGCTCGAGATCCCCGTGTACAACTGGTGGGCCACTGTGTGATACAGAATGCTGGACTAGATGGGCTGAGGTCCGATTCAGCATGGCTCTTCTTATGTTCTTATGTTCTTATAATCAAGATTGACCAAATGGAAAGGATCATATCAGGAAGTGATTCTGGGTCATCTGGGCTGACTCACCTGATCTACATCTCCCACCAGGAAAATCAATGCCCTTTAAAAAAAATTCCACATTAGGTTGCATATGTTCATGTACTGTATTTGCATAGTTACTGGTCTGTTGTCATGCTTTTCAGTGGGCTACACAGGTACTGGCTTTGTTTGGCTTAGAAAAGTGGGAGATAATGCCACCTGGTGCTCTCAGTAGTGAGAGAGATGTGGCTTGGAATAAGACTGAAATCAGGGAACTTTTGCCCATTTGGTGGTGAGCAGAATGGTGAGCTATTGGGTGAACTACTGAGATTTAGATATTTAGGTGGAGGTGGTTTAGGAAATGCTTGTGAAGGGGTATAAGGAAATTGTGGAGAAGTTCTGTACTAAAACAGAAGCCAATGTGAAAGCAATACTTTTTGTGTACCTAGTGGGAATGTGGGCTTTCTTTACAACAGCAATTCCATTGCTGCCAGTTCCTGTGAAGCATTGTATGCCTAGCATAGGGCTATAGTTGCTAGTTTTAGTCTGTTTTTGTGAGCCTGTGGCTGGCTGCAATCTTGCATAGTCCCGCATAGTCTCACATGTGGAATTAGTGCCATATTTTGCCATCCACTGACCACTGGACATACTGTGGAATCACTGCAATCTTTCCCCATAGGCTGTGGAAAGCAGTGAAGGACCAGCAAAGTGTCTGACTATGTTCCTATAACCAGACACGGAGAGATTTAATCTTCCACTCAGGTTTGTTGGGATCGTCCAAGGTTCTCAGCAGATAGATAAACATTACATATCTGACAACCGGAATATAGCCAGAAGCTTTTCTGATTTACCCTCTCCAGAGGCACAAAATGGCCATGAAGGGCTACAGCAACTCTACCTTAGGTCAAAAGATGGTTATTTCATTATTATTTTTAAATACCCAGAGCATCTTGAGACATGTCACAACTAGCATGCAATCAGTCAGGGAAGAGGCACTGCTGCAGTACACATTCCTTAGTGAATATGTACACAAGTGCATATTTAATGTAGCTGGGGAGGAAAAGATTGAATCAAATCTGCCCCCACCCTCCCCAGTGTGCTATATAACCCTAACTTCCAGGACATGGAAATCAGCCCTATATGGAGCAAAGCAGATGGAAAAATGCTTTAGGAATCATGTAGACAAGCATCTGGGTACACATTCCCATTCAGTCTCAAAGTTTCCTGGGTGACTTTTGGGTTAGTCAGCATTATTCCGGCTCTCCTCCTATGAACCAGCCTGATCCCTTCGCTCCTCGGGGGAGGCCCTCCTTTCGCCCCCGCCAGTCTCACAAACTCGGCTTGTGAGCACTAAGGAGAAAGCCTTCTCCTCTGTGGCCCCCCGCCTTTGGAATTCTCTCCCAGGAGAGATTAGGAATGCCCCCTGATTGGAATCCTTCAGGAAACAATTGAAAACCTGGTTCTTCTACCTGGCCTTCGGAGATTAGGTTCCCAAATGTGAAACCTTTTCCCCTATGTGACCCATTGTCTTCGACACTACTCCAGTTATCTCCCCCGAGTTTTTAAACATCCTATATGTTCATGTGGCCCACCCTGTCGGTTCTATTCTTAGACTCACTTGTACTGTTGTGCTTTCACCAATGTATTTTATTGTGTTTATTGCTTTTATTATGTTTATTGTTTTTTGTTGTTGATATTTTTGTGATGTGTTGTTTGGGCACGGCCCCATGTAAGCCGTTCTGAGTCCCCTTCGGGGAGATGGATGCAGGTTAGAAATAAAGGTTTATTATTATTATTATTATTCCACTTAATGCTAGGTTGCAGTGAAGATGAAGATATAAATGATAGGGCCATATTTATTTATTTATTTATTTATTTCCAACATTTCTACCCCGCTCTTCCCTACCCCCGAGGGGGGACTCAGAGTGGCCTAACAAAAGGCACAATTCGATGCCAACATAATAAATACAATATAAAACCAAAAACATACAGCATTAAAACACATTAAAATACAATTAACATTAACACATCATACACATTCTCTTAAGTTAAAAACAGTATTTCGTCCATAACAGGAGCATTGAGCCATATCCATCAACTTGCTGTTACAAATCCAGTCCAAAGTGCACATTAGCACAATACACATTAATAAAAAAGTGAAATCCCAAAGCCAAAATTCCACTTTTTTCCTAAATGCCAGGAGGGATGTTGTTGATCATATGTCACTTGGAAGTGCGTTCCACAGACGGGGAGCCACCACCGAGAAGGCCCTCTCTCTCGTCCCCACCAACTGCATTTGAGAAGTTGGCAGGAGCGAGAACAGGGCCTCCCCGGATGATCTTAAATTACGAGGTGGGACATTGAGGCTGATGCGTTTGGACAAGTAAGCTGGGCCAGAACCGTATAGCTGCTGTAAGAGCCTTTGAGGAAAGGGTGTAATAAAATGTAAGATTAATACAAGTAGTTGAAAGATCCAGAATGGTTTATATTGCAGCCAACTGAAGCAAACATGATTATATACATTGGGGGGGAGGGGGAGGAACAGAGTTGGAGCAGTGCCCCTGGATATTTTTCTTTGCTTTTATTTTTTAAGAATCAGTTCCCTCCTGTACCCCTTCATTTCAATTTGCATCTGAGAGTACTTTCAAGAAAGTTCATTATAGCAAGCAGATTGCTTCAAATGAGGTTAGGAATCAGAAAAGGAGGTTTCCTTCATTAACTAAAGACCAACACACAGTCTATTTGATATGAAAAATAGCACAAATTACAGTGGTATTCATAGTCCACCGGAATGGTGGAGTTGTTTTGGAAATTTTTTGTGTTGTGTTTGCAGAGGACGCCTGCCAAGAAACCATTCTCTCAGGAAATGATAAATGGCAGTTTAGAGACTTGAGTGGCCTGCGCTGTATGTCTTCATAACTGCTGACTCAGTCATGTAGATTTCTGATGTCTGTCACGCTCTGAAAATGTGGGGTTTATGAACCTAATTCACAAGCCTATTACTGTTCTGCAGTTGGGACTTTTGCAAGTTTTAAAATATATGTTACACATAGTTTTGAGGTATGTTTCTTGTAATTGTTTTTGAAAGGCTTTTTTGCATGGACTTACTGTTAAGAATGTTACTTTCAATTCCAAAAACGCACTGCAGTTCCTTTTCAGAGTTTTAGCTGCAGAGTTAACAGAGTTTTCTAGGTAAAGTTATTCTCTTTTTCTAAAGCTCAGGGCCAATTCCAAAAACTTGTGGGCTGGTCCAACAAGATATCTCTTATCCTCCTAGTGAAAACTTGCTGTTCATTTTTCTGTTCCTGATGTTCTACACACCAAAAGGTGGACTAGGAACATGTTTGGAGCAGAGCAGTCTTGACCTACTTGTGCTCTTACGGGAAGACACGCGTTCTCTGATGTTGGAGCAGACCTTTATGCACTATCTACACCATGCCAGAGGAGAAAAAGATCATGATGAAAATATAGGAACAAACCCTCAGTTTAAGCCTGAGTGCCTGCCCAGTATCCTCACTTTCCAATTGAGAATCTTGCAGAATAAGCTCACACCACTTTTGTATTTATTTGAGTGAAATGAATTGTTGTCCTTCGGCATTCAAAGACTCTCTTGGTAGAAAATGGATGTTGGTCAGGTTTTTTCTGGGCAGTTATTGCTCACTTGCATACCAGTTAAGATTTGTTTAGTTATCGTTTATCTGATCTTTGCATATTTAAATGGTCTTCCAAATGACCAGTCACCCAGATTCTACAAAATCACCTTGTTTGAACCCTTAAATGTAAGTGTACTACTCTGTAAATTTGTGGGATTAATTAAAGCTAAGAAATCAAGGTGTTCTTATTACTGATTCTGCCAGACCCTCACATCTGGCATTATATAAAATTATTCCACCTTTTCTCATTAGCTGTGTAAAAATCTCCTTGTCTTCGTCCAAGTTTTCTTTCATGTTGGTATCATACAGCAAGTCTGTGCATCATTTTGAAGTTAAAAAGCAATCCACAAACCACTGAGTGGTTACATTCTTGATACATGAATAGTCATGTAACAAGTCCAAGATGGCGACTGCTGTGGAGCTCCCTTTGGGTGAGCTCCGGCAGGATCTCTCTGATTCCCTGGATATATCAGGCCGATCCCGCTGTCCCCCCCCCTGGGGAGATGGCGGTCGATCGCCAGACTCAGGGGGTCACCTTTGGTGACCCACAGACACCGGAGAACGTAATCTGGCTGGGGAAAGCATCTGGACTACTAACGAAGACACCTAAGACGCCCAGGAATGGCTGGGTCATCCGACCAGTCACGGCTTCGGGCGCAAGGCTTCCTGAGGAGGTTCGGTAGGAGATCGCTGGGCAAATGTCCCCCCACCACCACCCCTGATGACTCCGTTGAAGGTAGAGCCCCTTCCAGCCTGGGAATTAATTTCCCGAGAGATGCGGCTCCCTTCGGAGCAGCTCCCGAGGAGGCCACGACGAGAAGGCCAGGATCCCACCACCGACCGATTTTGCCGATCAACGGCCTATTTACCGGGAAACACCTCGTCGGAGCTCCTAAATCCCTGGAACCACCCCCGACAAACCGGACCCTGGTCAACTCGACTCCTGCCTGATGGCGGAGCTCATTGCAGAATACAATGAGCTCGCGGCCCAGATGGAGAAGTTTCGGGACAGGTTTGGTGGCATACTGGAGCTGACGGGCATGCCATGCCCGCAACTCCCCCGGATTCCACCCCCGGGCGATGCGCCCTGTGGACCCCCCAAGCAGGCTGGCCCCCACCACGAGCTCCAGTCGGACCTCCGCGGTGACCCAGACTTCGCCTGGGACCATTCATGGGACTTCCCCACCAGCACCGTAGGCGGCCTAACCCCTGCCAGGGAGCCGGTGGCAGCCCAGAGCCCAACCCCCGGGGGCCAGGCCGACCCGCGAATGCTGAGCCCGAGCCCTGATGACCAGGGCGAGTTGCTCACCTGCCCGGCCCACACCGAGGAAGCACCGGATGATTCCGAGGTCCACCGGCCGCGTGCGGAGGACCTGCTGGAAGATCTTGACCTCACGGCCAGCTTGGCATTCCCCCGGAATTCCCGGGCTCGCCGACGTCGCTATGCGAGGAGCTGGGGGAGCCAGCTGGAGATGGAGCGACCCAATATGGCGACCGGCCTTGAGGACGCTCCACTCCGCCATGTGCTGGTCTCCGAGGAAGAAGCAGGGCCCGGAAATGGTGGCCTTCCGGAAGTCCCGCCTCTGGAGGACTATAATCTTTCTGTGAACCCCGGAAGTGACC
The DNA here is from genome assembly GCA_030556195.1 of Anolis apletophallus. Classification (NCBI taxonomy): domain Eukaryota; kingdom Metazoa; phylum Chordata; class Lepidosauria; order Squamata; family Anolidae; genus Anolis; species Anolis apletophallus. Next base: position 92,765,338 of record JARBWK010000002.1, on the reverse strand, counting down.
CCTGCCCGGAAGTCCCGCCCCTGGAGGACTCCAACAACAATACAGCCCCTGACCGGAAGCAGCAAGCCACCCGCAGAAGGAGGCGGCGCCGCCGGACACGGAAGTATCGAGCTGTGCGGGATGCAGATGGACCCCCCTGCCGTGAGGATCGTGTCCTCAGGCCCAGGTCCTCCGTTGGCCCACCGGGCCGAGTGGAGGTGCGGAAGAGGCACCTAGCATCAAGATCTGCTCAGAAGAAACTTCTAAAAGATAAGGATGTACCATCATCTTTGACACCGAAGGCGTTTCCCACCAGGACATTCTGGAGCTCCTGCTATAAGCAGTGGAAGCTCCAAGGGCTCCACCGGACTTCCCCGAGAGCCTTAAGGAACAATTCGCAGCTGGACCAGGGCCCCCGGCGTAGGCCCCCATGTGGGCACCCACGGCCCCTGGTCCCCATGGACTCCTGTACACCGGTGCTTCTTCCGGGCCACCCCCTCCTGCCTCCGTTTGATGGCAGGACAAGGCTCTAGAGGACACCGGCCCTGACACCCTCCCTTCCCTCCCCTCTTCCCCCCTCCCACACCCTCCTGTTCTTCCCTTGTCCACTCTATCTGTTGTCTCTGCTGTATTGTCTATGTGTCACCTGTAAGTCGCCCGGAGCACTTCCCGTGGAGGGCGACTCATAAGTAATAAAGTTTATTATTATTATTATTATACATGATATCGGTAGGTCATCTCACCTACTGTGTTTGATCAAAGCCTTATTATAAATCATTCACCTTCAGCCAGTCAATTTCATAGAGGAATGTGTTGTTCAGTCTAAAACAATGGTTCTCAACCTGTGGGCCCCAGATGTTTTGGCCTTCAACTTCCAGAAATCCTAACAGCTGGTAAACTGGCTGGGATCTCTGGGAGTTGTAAGCTGAGGTTGTGAACCACTGGTCTAAAACATATTGGTCATAATAACAAAACAAAACACAGAATCTTCTACTTTGTTCAATATCCATGAAGTGTTTTAATCCACATTTCACCTAGATAATGCAACCAATCTCTGTTCAATCATTCAATCCTTTTACAGGATATCTATCTTGCTATTTAGTTTGTCAGCTTCTTAAAATTTTGTTTTTCTTTCCACTTTCTGAAGAACTGTGCCAGTAATATAATACTATCTGTTTCCTGTGGTGGCTGATTGAAAACTTTTGCCATGAACAGTGACCCCCAGGTTAGCGGTAGGCATGATTAGTACAGGTGTTCACAGTGTGCACAAAAGCACTTGTGAGCTGTGGGTCTCTTGGCAGAGGTCAAGTTCATGTCATCTTCTACACATGGAAAGCTTCTTTGTGCAGCTCTGATATACAAGCCTGTTCCAATAATGAAATTAGCCATAGAATTGTAAATAGACTGCAGTTTCAGGGAGGGGGAGAGAAACCTTGTGTTGACCTTTTCTATTATGCAATCACAACTGTGCACAGGAGTTGGGGGCTCAACTTCTATTGGAAACTTATATAGGGGGGATTCAGCCTATAGATGATCCAATATGTGCAAAGGAAGGAAGGAAATGGCTGCAGAAAATCTGAACACTAGCTAAAGATCACAAGTTTGCATTTCAGAAATATCCCAATGAAATAGCACTGTTTCTAAGTGATGATACCAATGGAATATGAACTCATTTTAACTTTTGCTTGTAGTTTGTTTCATCCAAATATCTGGATCACTCTGAGATTAGACCAACTCTAGGAGATCAACTTGCTAAATTTTGAGAACTCAAGGGAATGTAAGCCACCTATTTGAATTTCACCAAAATGATTGATGTAACACCTCAGGCTTGAAAACACCAGTCAAATGCCATGGTACATGTTTCCTACAGCAAAATAAACTAAGGGAACCAATTCAAATTTGCATGTTCTTCCACAGATTTTCATTTCAGATATGGCTAAAGCAGGAGATGGACCATGGTCCCCCCCCTAAGAAATAAGGAAGTGGTAAAATGAGTCACTCTTGCTGTTGGTATAGGCACATAGTTCTTGTGCGTTATTCGTATCACTAATAAAACATATTTTCAAAATCCTAAAACACCTTGTAGCACAACAAGTAGTGAGATATCTAGTTCACTTTAATTCTACCTTCAACCTTCTGCTTTGAGATGTAACCATCGTGGGTTGGCTTTTTATGAATGAGCCTCATGTTTATAAGCTTCTCTCATTCAGTTAGGCCATGAGGCACAGATAAAGAGATGTTTATTCCACTTCCAGGTAACTGCAATATATATTATATTAGCAGTAGTGGTTGTGGTATTATCATTGTTGTTATTTCTAGATTACCTTCTCCCCAATTTGGGGTTAACAAGATGTTTTTAAAAGCCATATTGTTACAAATCCACAACATAAAAATGTTAGAATGAGATTAAAAATTAAAACCAGGTTGAAACATGGACTGTTAAACATACAGATACATATCAGCACAACAATTCCTAAGATCCAGCACATTATTTTATTGGGACAGGCCCTATATAACCAATAATCAAATACATATCTAAAGAGAAAGGTCTTTGCTAATGTGCAAAAATGAACTAGGAAGAGTGCCAGTCTAACCCAGGAATGGGCACCTGAAGGACTTAAGTTTACCCATGCCGGGTCTAATTTCTCTGGAAAAGGACTGCCAGAACCTGGGGGCAGCTACTAAGAAGGTTTTTTTTCACACATTTCCACTGGCATCCCTAGCAGATCTCAAAGCATGGCCTGGTCCATAAAGAAGAATATGATCCTGGACTTGAATCATGCATGGCTTAATAGATCAACCAGCACTTTGAATTCTGCTCAAAAACGGGACAGTAAAGCTATTGCAACAAGTGAGTTATCTGTTTGCTGTGGCCAGCTCCAGTTCACATCCTAGCTGCTGCTTTTTGAACCAGTAAAAGTTTCTGAATATTCTTCAAAGGCAGCCTCACATACAGCTTGTAATAATAATCCAACTGGAATACTAGGGCATTTGTCACTGTGGTCAGATCTGATGTCTCAATGAGTACAAGCTGGTGCACAAGCTTTAACTATGTGTATGCACTCCTAGCTAGTGCTAAAACCTAAGCTTCCTTGCTCAGAGCTGAATCCAAGAACACAAGCATGCTACAGACCTGCATCTTTGAGGGGAATGTAACCATATCCAGCACAGATTCAATCACTATTCCCTGATCTGTTTTTTGTCTGACTGGGTGCACTTCCATCTTGTCTTGCAGTTGATTTCTGATGGCAAATACCAGTTTTGGACCCAAACTACTTATTTGGCCTGCAGCAGAAGCATGTAAGAAAGTTTGGTGTCACCCACATACTGATGGCGCCAAACCCCAAAACTTTGGGCAGTCTCTCCCAGCAGTTCTGTGTACATATTAAATAGTATGGGGGCTAGAACTTAGTCCTGAGGAATCATGCAAGCCCACAACTGAAGGTAATCCCCCAACACTAACTTCCATCTTTGCCCCCCCCCCCCCCCACAAAAAAATAAAAGAATTGAACCACTGTAGAACAAAAGCTTACCATGGTCAACTATATTGAAAGCTACTGAAAAATCCAGCAAAACCAAGAAGGTGACACAGGGCCCGTCCAGACAGTACCTTTATCCCAGGAGCCCCCACATCAAAATGGAGGGTGGCCAAATGCTGTCCCCTGAAAACACGGGAGTCATCACTACAACTGCCAAAAAAGTGAGATTTTCACTTGCAGGAATATCCCGGTTTTGGTCGGAAGATGTGGATAATATGGGATTTTTTATTTTGGTTTGTTCCTGGGTTATACATGTCAGTTCCTGATTGGATGTATCCTAAAAACATAGTAACAATTGACTAGAGGGTGAAAACTTTATCCCGACAAGAGAAACTTCACCCTCCACAAATTTAATGAAGTTTGTGACACACAAAGGTTTTGCCATGTAATCAACGTTCTCCATGTTTTTATGATAAAAGCAATGAGGAACAGACATGTATAACCCAGGAACAGCACCCCATAGTTCCAAGGCACGAGCAAATAGCTAAACTTGTCTGCACAAATTGCCAGGCATCTTCTATAACCCAGGAACAGAATTTATACAATGATTCACGTATTCACATCTTAAGTTTTTTTAAATTTAAAATAGCACAGATAAATAGCTGCCCTCAGTGGCACAGTGTTTCCAGTCATTCTCCTATTGATATCAGTGTCAAAACTCTTCTTGATAGAGAACTTAATTTTACTGAAACCTTTACAAATCCCTTCATTACACTGTTGGAAATATTATTTCTAAAACCTTGAAAATTGCCTTCATAATGGTGTCCATATTCTATTTTTTCATGTTCTGTATTTTCTATTCAAAACAGTGGGTAAATGTTGGCATCATTATGGAAGGATAAGAAAATAAAGTATTCTGGTTCTGACATGTTTTGGAAACATATGGTATACTACTAAAATGCAGTCTTGTCAGCTTTTGTTACAGAAACAAAGAGTTACATTTTCCTCACAAAAATATGGTCATTTCAGGTTCCATTCTTTGGGGAACTGAGTTGTGAACCATTTTAGGATCTGGTTTTTGTTGTTGGATGACCGATTCGTTCAGGTTTCTCAGTTTACAAAGTCTCTTTTTTACGGAGGCCTTGTCCACCCACCCAGCTCCCTTCTCTTCCTGTCTAGCTAGAAGTTGTTTTTCAGATACCGTATATACATAGCAGCAATGGCCATGAGAATAAACTAAGGGAGAGCTGGAGGAACATTGACTTTTCATGTTGGATTGCAGCAATATTTCTACAGCAAACAATGCAGTAAAACGACTTGAGCTAGGAAAAAGTAAAATTCTATTCTAACCAATCCTACTGCAGCCATTTGTGCCTTCCTCCAACAGATAAGGTAAATGGCAGCTCCCTACAGAATCCCTTACTGAGCAAAAGTAAGTAGCATAACAGAGAAAAAGGGGGAGAGTCATTAAGCTTAACTCACCTGCTACCCTTGGTATGTTATCAAAAGTTTGGTCACCACAATGGGATTCATAAAAAGTGGAGGCTGGGGGAGGAGTTATTCCTAGATGCATTTTGAAAAAAGGCTTCAAGTTAAAAAAAATGTTTATTTATGCAAGACTTATCTGTCCTGGTTTTTCTGTTTGACAGGTGCTTATTATTATTATTATTATTTGGGGGGGGGGGGGTTGCAGAAACATGTTAAACTGCTCTATTTGTGATGTAGGAACCTATACATATTATTTCTATGTTGTTCCTGCTCCTGGGACCAATTTTCTGTTAAAAACGTATTGTCCTGGAATACATCTACTTCGTTAATTGTGGCATTATTGTGAGAGCTATTGCACTGTCCTTAAATTGTCCAATTACTCCTACAATAATTTTGGGCCTTTTTTGGTGTGACATATATATGACCCAAGAAATTGCAGCAAAGCTCCTTTTCAGACTAAACCAATCATATTAGGATACCAAGCATTCATGAGAGTATCCCATATCAAAATATATTTCAAAACCATTCCTTTCTAGGAACTTCACTAGAGCTGGCATGGGATACATAATACTTCATGGTCTTAGTGGGGACATGGGGTGGATTGTTTTGATTATTTTGGTGAAGGAATATTTTCAAACAATTGATGGTTGAATCCATGGATATAGAGGGCTGACTAGAATAATAAAATAGTTGTACCAATAATTGTGATGGTGGTGATGCTTCTCAGAAAACAATATTCTACTATTCATCATCCTGGCAGCGTTGGTGGGCAGGGAAGAAACAGCACCACAAATGGTTGTCTCGGTATTAATTTCTGACTTTATCAAATCCTTGTTAGAGAAAGGAGAATGTAACCCTATGCTTTTATAATTTAAGAACCTTATAGGTGGTCAGGCAGAATGCTTTGTGTGTTTCGTATTTTTTAACCTGTCTTTTAGGGTCAAAATTCTACAAAGGCAGCAAAACAGCAAAGAGTCCCATTAAATAAATTACTCAGTAAGAAAATCCATTTGTATTTCTCTGCTTACAGAAAGGAATCTGACTTCTGCCTGTAGCCTCCTCACTCACTGAAACAGATCTGAACCTGCAGCAGGCACTGAAGGGAAGCCAGATGGATAGGCAGTCCTGGCATGGGAATAAGCACACAATCTGTTGTCCCAATGAGAAGAGTGGGAAGAGGTAGGACAGAAAAGGGACCCTCTATGAAGAGATGCCTGCTTTGTCACATTGGGTATAGTCCAGTAGGGCCTCCAAGAGACAAATATCAAAGTACAATAAAGTGGTTAACTAAATAAAACAGTATAATTAGATAAGCTATAGATAAGCAAGTTGGAAAGTGAGGTATTGCAAGGAGTTTGTAAAAAGAAGGTTGCAGGTTTGTGTAGCTTGAGAGTTGAAAGGAAATTAACAAAGAAAAGCAGGTTTACTTATAGGCATGGACATCAAGTGATTTTTATATAACACTTGATGGCTGGTAACTGAAGGCATGAACTCATCCAACTAAAAGGGAGGAGATGCAGTTCAGCCTGAAGAATTAGGGTGAATCTACTGGAGCCCCTGGTGGTGCAGTGGATTAAGTGCTGAGATGCTGAACTTGCAGACTGAAAGGTTGCAGGTTCAAATTGGGGGAGCGGCATGAGCTCTCGCTCAGCTCCAGATTCTGCCAACCTAGCACTTTGAAAACATGCAAATGTGAGTAGATCAATAGGTACTGCTCCAGTGGGAAGGTAACGGCGTTCCATGCAGTCACGCCGGCCACACGAACTTGGAGGCGTCTACGGACAGCTCCAGCTCTTCGGCCTAGAAATGGAGATGAGCACCAACCTCCAGAGCCGGACATGACTGGACTTGATGTCAGGGGAAAACCTTGACTTTACTGAAGACACCACTTTAATTGTCACAGCTTAATGCTGTTGAATTCTAGGATTTGCAGTTTGGTGCAGCAACAGCTCTCTTTGGCAGAGAAAGCAAAAAGCCTTGTAAAACTACAACTGCCATGATTGCATAACATTATGCCATGACAGTCCAAGTGGTGTCAAAATGCATTAATTCCACAATGTAGATGTACCCTCAGATTTGTGGTAGCTCATTCACATATACAAACCATTGCTTACAGTTTAATGGTCAAACTAATCAATGGGCCTGTATAACCAAGAGCTGGGACTAGAACTGAGTTACCAACAAAGGAGTAACTTAACTATGCTGTGCTAATTTCCACGGGTGAGAATGCTCGTAGTGTGTGTTGTAAAATGGGGCTCTGTAGGTTTAAATAGGCCATTTAAAAATATATAATAAATCCTACAAAGTAAACATTCTTCATTTACTCTTGAAAAGCAACACTTCTGCTTGAGAATAGTGAGATGTGAAATATAACATATGCAGTGCTGCTCTAGCCCGACGTGATACATGGCATGTTTGCTTTAAAAGATGAGAACAATCTAAAATCTGGTTTGAATTAGAAATGTATGTGCAAGGCACAAGGGGGGGGGGGAGTTAGGGGGACCCATTGTCTTAGCCAGCATCTAATAAAATAACTTTGAGAATAGAGAAAATGTCTGCCTTGTAACAGCAGAGCTGTTAAATGCATCAAATGAAAAAAAAATGTATTTATAGCACTCTAGACCTGCAAGCATTTTATCTCATTCTTTCAGGGGGGAGGGTTTAATAATAATAAAAAATCTTGGCATCTTCAGGATGTACTATGATGAACCAGAACCAGAACAGCTACTCAACGGTGAAATTATCAGCAGGCACAGGCAGGGGGTTATTAGTCATAGCCTTAGTATCACACTGGAATGAGAGCCAAGGATTCAAGAAGCGTAGCAGTCTACTTTGGAAGGGAACCAAGGTTTTTCCGTGTGTATGTGCATGTGTGCTTTCAGCAAGAGGCTTTTTTAAAGGGGTTCTTTTATTTCTGCTGGAGTCATTTTGCTTTTTTTAACCCCAAGTATCCCACTACACCAAATTCATAGGAAGAAAACAGAACAGGGAGGATATTTCTGTTTAATAGCAAAACTTCTCCCAGCAAACAAAAACAAAGGGCAGTGACTCCTAAAAAGCAACTGCCAAATAATTCTATTAACAAGTAGAGAAGGAATTGGCACACATCCCTCTACATAGCTGGATGTCTAAGGAAATTCACATAACTCCACGGAGGAGGCAACAACACCTGGAGTCCATTGTTGTCCCCACATAAAAGGCCATTTTGTCTTCACTGGAGGGAACTCTGGACTGAAAACAGAGAGCTACTTAAAAGGAAGATGTGATCCAGTAATCTGGGTATATGTCTGAGACTGAGTTCCCAAGCTAGAATCACGGCTATGACTTGACAGTCATTGGGGGAAAGCTGTCCAATTTCTCTTTGTTTATTCAGATATGAATGGAGATATAATGCTCCTGTTGTTGTCATTGTCATGTAGCCACATGTTGTTTCCAAATTATGGCAGTCCTAATTCAACTCTCCCTGAGATTTTCTTGGTAAGATTTGTTCAGGCGAGGCTTGCCATTGCCTTCTTCAAAGGCTGAAAGTGTGACTTGCCCAGATGCGCCAGTGGATTTCCATGGCCAAGCAAGGATTAGAACAATAGTCTTCCAGAGTCCTAGCCCAACATTTAACTTCTACAATACACTGCCTCATATTAGTCTTGGGTTCACTAATGCTGTCGGATCTTTCATTTAAAGTATTGCTCTTTCAACATTTAGTCTATTACTTTTGAAAATGTACACATATGCTTTGGGAAACCAACAGAAATTACACTGAACATAAAAGCAAAATTTATAGTATATGTGAGACCAACACAGAACCAGTTCCAGAGGTTTTTTATACACCACTCTTATTTTGCCAAGAGGTAATCTACACGTTAGGTTATGCATGACATTCTTCAAAATCTTCAGGCATGGCTGCATTGGACCCCTTTATACTCTTTTCTCATGTGTACAGACTACTGAGCCACAGTGACAACAAACTATTGGGCTGTTTGAGAGTATGTGATCTTGAGGAGGGGGAGACATGAATGTGTGGCACCTGGTCGTTATTCATTGAGTTGCATTCTAGGGGTTCCTGGGAAAATTGGGCAATGGTGCCTTTTTCCAACTAGCACTTTTCCCAGTAAAGTGAAGCACATAATCAGTTCATGGGTCACACCAACTGGCATGAATAACCAAGTAGCTGAATTTTGAGATCAAACGCAGTGTCAGGTATCTGAACTAAATACTGGTAATACAGTTTGATACCACTTTAACTGTCATTACTCAAGACTTTGAAGTCATGGCAGCTGTGGTTTTACACGGTCCTTAGCCTTATCTGTTAAAGAGCGCTGGTGCTTCACAAAACTACAACTCCCAGGATTCCATGGCATGAAGCCATGGCCTTTAAAGTGGTATCAAACTACATTAATTCTGTAGTATAGATCAGACATGGGCAAACTTCAGCCCTCTAGGTGTTTTGGACGTCAACTCCTACAATTCCTAATAGCCAATAAACTGGCTGTAATTTCTGAGAGTTGAAGTCCAAAACACCTGGAGGGCTGAAGTTTTCCCGTGCCAGGTCTATGCTCCCCTGAACTCTTGTTTGACAGAGACAGCAGAAACAAGACCGCTTCATTGAACAGACTGATGTAACACTCAGATAGTTTCAGCCATGGAGGAATAAAAATCAGGACAAATAGATAATTTTTGTGTGTGTGTTTGTGTGTGTGTTCATATTTGCATTCTGTTGGAACCTTACATGGCACACTAAGTGCTAAGTGCTTGTTCCTGTGTATCTTTTCTCTGAGCACACATAATTCCATCTTCTAAGTACAAATGTTGCAGCTGCAAATGTTAAAAAATATGTGGCCTTTTTGTGTTCTTTCCAACTAAAACAGCTGTATCTAGACTGTTCAGCCCAGAAATTGTAGATATTGGACATACATTAGTCTGGCAATTCCCATGTAATGTTGGATTTATCTACAACAGAATTCAACCACTAGTGGTAATTACTTGAGAACTTAAGTGTAATTTGAGATTAATTGTCCAGTTTCCAAGCTCTTTGGAATACTGTAATACATAAAGCAGGATGGGCAAACTTCAACCCTCCAGGTGTTTTGGACTTCAACTGCCAATCGACAGTTAGGAATTGTGGGAGTTGAAATCCAAAATACCTGGTGGGTATTGCTCATGCCTGACATAAAAGGTATGTGTCACAGGATGTGGACATAAAAGAAGAAGGCCAATGTGGTCCCTTATCTGCAATCATGATCATTATGGTGTACCTTCATCATCCTGTTTGCATAAATTGTAGGACCTTTGAGGAGGGTTTGAGTTCCCAGAGTGAGCATAAGTTGGTGTGCCTGTTTCCAGGTTTTGGATGGCGAGATGAAAACAATGTTGAATACTTTTATATGTGAGTTCTATACTAATGGGAGTATCCCTAGATTCAGATTTTGGAAATGTTCTCTAAAATGCATTAAAGTTAGACCTTTTTATAGCATATTAATGTTATTGTGGTGTTTTCGAGTAACAGAGGAAACTTCTATATACTGAAGTAAAAACAAAACCCTGATCCATCTAGCCCTTATCAGTTCTGTCAGTTTTCCAGGGCTTTCAATAAGATCATCCTAACCAAACCAAGAGATCTCCTATATTCCTCAATGATCTCCCAGTGAAATACTAACCAGTGCTGATCTTACCTAGCTTGTGAAACCAGATGAGATCAAGTGTGTTCAGAGTGATATGTAACACATTATATTGGTAATAGGTCTAGTTATAGTATTCTTTTTAGAAAATAATTACTGGTAATTTTGTTTCTTTGTTTTAGAAAAATGATCATTAATATTTTGGAAATACAGATTGAGGGTTTCTTATTGTCCCAAAAATCACCACTCATCAATAATAAGCTGTGTGGAAAACTTCATCCCACCTAAAAATAGTGTAAAATGAGTTGAAGTGTTCCTTTTTGTATGTGCTCCTTCCAAGGTCTGCCTGGATCAATCACAGAGTGAACTGTGGTTTGTTTCCACTGAGAGTTGGAGTAACTGTATGGCAGCATAGGCATCCTTTTTTTGAACAGCGTTATTTCAGGAAAGCAAGCATTTTGGACTTGCTGAAGCAACAGGCCAGACACTTATGTAAATGTTGGGATTGTGCATTACAGTGGCTCAGATCTCTTTTCCTCCTTCCCAAAATGTTGGCTGCCTCATGACTGCATTGAGTTGAACTTGATTAAGAATGAAAAGAAAATTTGCAGATTAACACAACAACAACAACAACATTATTTCTTTCCCACCCTATCTCCCAAGAGGGACTCAGAGTGGTTTACAACAAAAATTGGCAAACCTTCAATGCCATGGAAAACATAAGAAAACACATCAAATCATGGACAGTCAAATAAACAACATCAAGGTATACTTATAAAACAGCTCAAAAATGAGATTGTCTCATCTTCAACAAGAAAATGGCTAAACAATGAGAAGTTTTCACAATCCAAGATTTTTCTAATGTGGTTTCAGAGGGAGAAAAGAACAGGAGATGCAGCTCCATCATGCCTTAGCCCAACAACTGATGAAAGACCCTTCATTCCAAGTGCCACTGCTATGGCCTGAGAGAGAACGTCAACAGCAGCCAGCATTTGATGGACTTAATTCCCTCCATATCTGTCATCCTCTTTTCATTGTGTGTCCAGTCTTGTTAGATTGTAAACGGAAGGTCAAGGAGTGCCTAATAATTGCAAACTGCTATACAAAACAAACAAATAAACAATAGCAACAGCTTCAATTTGTTTTTGCACTAAATATTTTGCACAAAAGTTGAGCTTTTCACTAAAGCATCCATTCTGTGCAAAAAAAAAATCAAGTTGTTTGTACGGGCTTTTCACAAAATTGCCCCTGAAGTATGAGGAGTGCTAAAACTCTTGGAATCTTGCCCAACAGAAAGAGAACTTCCGTAGCTTTTTTTTCTTGCATGCAAGAGTGAAATAAGCAAATACTTACCCCAGGGGTAGGGAACCTATGGCTCGGGTGCCAGGTGTGGCTCTTTTTATGATTGCATCTGGCTCTCCAGAGCAGCCCGGGCCTCAGTTTCCCAGCATGCAGTGGGGAGGAATGACGCATATGCGCCGCGACTGTTTCTTCTGCGCCACCATCGCCCCTCTTCCTCATCCCCTGCTGTTCTCGGGGCCCTCTTCCTTCCTTTATTTCTCCCCCTTCACCCTTTCCTTCTCATTCTCATCTTCCTTTTCCCTCCCTCTCTCCCCTTCTTTCCTCCATTCTCCCTCTTCCTTCCTTTTCCCCCTTCACCCTTTCCTTCTTCTCTCCTTCCTTTTCCCTCCCTCTCTCCCCCTTCCTTCCTTCCTCCATTCTCCCTCTTCCTTCTTTTCTTTCTCTCCCTTCACCCTTTCCTTCTCTCCTTCCTTTTCCCTCCCTCTCTCCCCTTCCTTCTTTCTCCCTCTTCCTTCCTTCCTTCCTCTTCCTTCCTTTCTTTCTCCCCTTCACCCTTTCCTTCTCTCTTTCCTTTTCCCTCCCTCTCTCCCCTTCCTTCTTTCCTCCATTCTCCTTCCCTCTTCCTTCCTCTTCTATTCTTATTCCCCAAGTCTTCCTTTCCTTCTCCTTCCTTTCTTTTTACTTTTTTCTCATTCTCTTTCCTTTCTTTTCCCCACCCTTTCCTTTCCTCCCTTCCCATTTCCTTCTTTTTATCCCTTCTTGTCTCTCTCCTGCTTTTCTTTTCTTCCTTTTCCATAGTTGGTTCTTCTTTTCTTTCTTCCTCTCCCCTCTCTCCTTTATTTCCTCTGTCTTTCTTTTTTTCTTTCTTTCCCCCTTTCTTCCATCTTCTCTTCCTTCCCAGAGTACTGAGCATGCCTTTTGCAGAGCCAGGTCTGAAGTGTCCCTTCATTCTGCTGGGGGAAGCTTTTTTCATAGTATGTACGTATATACTCACATTTAGTTGAATTCAGTTTTAAAATATATTATATATATTATATGGCTCTCACTGAAATACTGTGAATTTCCAAATATTTTGTTTTTTTGGCTCTCTGAGTCAAAAAGGTTCTCGGCCCCTGACTTATTTTTATTTATTTATTTATTTGTCACGTTTCTATACCGCCCCTCTCAGCCCGAAGGCGACTCGGGACGGTTTACACAGGCAGTCTCTGCCCTCAATATAACACAGCAACAAGACAAACCCTTCCCCAAAAAAAACATAACACATATAATAACAATTTAACAATTAAAAACATACAATTGCAGCCTCAGCGTCATGTTGAAATCAGTTTCCATCGCATCGTCGTCATTCCATATATCCAATTAAGCCTTATATTTCATCAACAAATGCCTGCTCAAATAGCCAGGTCTTGACTTTCTTGCAAAACGTCAGGAGGGAAGGGGCCAATCTGATGTCTTTAGAGAGGGCGTTCCAAAGCCAAGGAGCCACCACTGAAAAGGCCCTGTCCCTTGTCCCCGCCAGTCGCGCCTGCGAAGAAGGCGGGACCGAGAGCAGGGCCTCTCCAGATGATCTTAAACATCTCAATGGTTCATAGGGAGAGATGCGTTCGGACAGGTAAGTAGGACCCGAACCGTTTAGGGCTTTAAAGGCTAAAGCCAGCACTTTGAATTGTGCCCGGTAGCAAACTGGCAGCCAGTGGAGCTGGCACAACAGAGGGGTTGTGCGCTCTCTGAATGCCGCTCCTGTTATCAACCTGGCTGCTGTCCGTTGGACTAGTTGCAGCTTCCGAACAGTCTTCAAAGGCAACCCCACGTAGAGAGCATTGCAGTAATCTATACGGGATCTAACCAGAGCGTGGACCACCGTGACCAAGTCAGACTTCTCAAGGTACGGGCGCAGCTGGCGCACAAGTTTTAACTGTGCAAATGCTCCCCTGGTCACCGCCGAAACCTGGGGTTCCAGGCTCAGCGATGAGTCCAGGATCACACCCAAACTGCGAACCTGCATCTTCAGGGGGAGTGTAACCTCGTCTAACACAGGCTGTAACCCCATGCCCTGTTCAGCCTTTCGACTGACCAGGAGTGCCTCTGTCTTGTCTGGATTCAATTTCAATTTGTTCGCCCTCATCCAGTCCGACACAGCGGCCAAGCACCGGTTCAGGACCTGAACAGCCTCCTTAGTAGCAGGTGGGAAGGAGTGACAGAGTTGGACATCATCTGCGTACAGATGACACCGCACTCCGAAACTCCGGATGACCTCCCCCAGCGGCTTCATGTAGATGTTAAACAACATGGGAGATAGTATTGAGCCCTGAGGAACCCCACAAGACAATGGTTGTGGGGTTGAACAGGTGTCTCCCAATAACCCCTTCTGAGATCGGCCCTCTAGAAAGGACCGGAGCCACTGCAAGACAGTACCTCCAAGCCCCATCTCTGCAAGGCGTCCCAGAAGGATACCGTGGTCAACGGTATCGAAGGCCGCTGAGAGGTCCAGCAGAACTAACAGGGACACACTCCCCCTGTCAAGCTCCTGGCGTAGATCATCCACTAAGGCGACCAAGGCTGTCTCGGTACCATGTCCTGGCCTAAAACCAGACTGTGCCGGATCCAGATAATCCGTGTCTTCCAAGAATACCTGGAGTTGTGAGGCCACCACACGTTCCAGGACTTTGCCCAAGAAGGGAAGATTGGAAACAGGCCGATAGTTGATGAATTGAGTGGGGTCCAGTGATGGTTTCTTCAACAGCGGTTTTATAACCGCTTGTTTTAAGCTCGCTGGAATGTTGCCTTCCTGGAGGGAGGCATTGACCACCACCTTCACCCACTCGGCCAATCCCCCTCTGGCCTCCTTTAGAAGCCAGGATGGGCAGGGGTCTAGGATGCATGTGGTCGCTCTCTTTCATCCAAGTATCTTGTCCACATCCTCGGGTTTCACCAATTGAAATTGATCCATCAAAATTGGACAAGCAGGTGCTCCAGCTACATCCTCAGAGACTGCCGTTAACATGGTGTCCAGGCCGGAATGGATCAAAGCGACTTTATCCGCAAAGAACTTTGCAAATGCTTCACAGCGTGCTGCCGAGTTGTCAGGGCTCCCATCCTGGACGGCGGGATGCAATAGGCCTCTGACAACTCGAAACAGCTCCGCTGGACGGTTCTTTGTGGATGCAATATTGGCTGCCAGAAAGGATTTCTTTGCAGCCTTTATTGCCGCGCCATATGCCCTTAGATAGGCATCAAGTCGTGTTCGATTTGGCCCGCTCGGATCTGAACACCACACGCTCTCTAGGTCCCTCTTCCTTCGCTTCATTGCTGCCAACTCCTAGTTAAACCAAGGAGCTGGTTTAGCTCGGCTACTTGAGAGGGGCCATTCCGGAGCAATCGTGTCTATTGCCCTAGTCATCTCCCTGTTCCAGAGAGTGACCAGAGCATTGACAGAATCACCTACCGAGGTGGCGGGAAATTCCCCAAGAGCCGTCAGGAATCTATCAGGATCCATAAGCCTCCTAGGGTGGACCATCTTAATGGGTCCTCCACCCATAGATGGATTCAGTATAATTAGCAGTTTCTAATACTGGTGTTTTCCACTTGTTAGCTGATTTCCCAGCCTCAGCCAGTTTGCTTTGCCTGCAGAGCAAAGCCTAAATACTGTTTTAATACTCTACATTTTTCCTATATTATCTTATGCTGTTCTTGTTTGATTTTCAGTAGTGTTCCATTATCTGGGTGGAGGCCACTAGGGGGCGCTAGAGAGAAGGATAGTCTCTTGTATGCAGGTGGAGGGCTAGTTGAAAAAGTAAAACCATTTTCCTGTTTTCCTGTCGTCGTCCCCCCCACCACCACCACCACCCATGTTCCTGTCATGGAAACAACCCCCGTTTATTATATGGAAAATGGGGGAGGGAGAATAACCAGCAAAAAAAGGGGAAATGGTTTTCTGCCTTCAACTACCCCCCTCCCTCATAAAATGGACTATCCGCTCTCTAACATCCCCTAGTGGCCTCTGCTCAGATAATGGAACAGTACCTTGTTTTCCTTACAAAGGGATATATTCATTAGTAGATTTGTCCTTGTAGCTTCTGTAGTGGCTTTCTCCGCATCTGCTGCTGTCAGTTATTTGCCAGATATGGTTGCCTATATCTGGCACTAACGCCTTTTAGATAAAATACTTTGATGATAAAATACTACTATGTAAATGAGGCTATAGGCAGACTTGGCATCTGGGAGATTGTGAAAAGGGGATAGGGTTTTGGACTGATATTGATGGGATTTTGAATATGAAGAAGGGAGAACTGTTTGTGGTTTGGGTAGCTAAAAGAATAGAATGTTAGAGGGTAGTCCATTCTTCTACTGTGTTTAATAATACTCTTCTTAATTGGAGTTAGGTCATGCACACTAAAACTCAGTAATCCACTAAACACAGGCAGGGTTAGCCCTGAGGGCCAGTAACCCAATTCAGCCAGGGAATAACTGGAGAAGCAAAGGCAGAGTAAATGGCAGAATTCCTAGGGACTGGAGTTTTTGACCAAGGACCTGATCATATTAGCCAGTCAAAGCATCCTACTTTGCCTGGCTTTACTGCCAAAATAAGGGACAGTGGAGATGAATCCGTCACACAGCTCCCTCTTGGTGCTCCTTTCCCCATTACATATGGGAAGTGTTGTACTCCTGGCAAGACCCTATGCTGGCTTCATTGGAGCCAGCACAACACAGGAAGCCTCCCATGTTGAGAGGGAAGTGTCGTACGACACTTTCCCTCCAGTTGGAGGAGTAGCCTTCACAGTAAGTTTTGTTATGTCGTGTGATGGGCGGCGGGCCCATCTGTTCTCCAGCTGGAGTAGAAGTGTTATAGGGTGGTTGCTTTCCAGCTCCAGGGATTCTTGGAAGACATCAATTATCTTGATCCCTCTTAGTCTGGTTTTAGGCCTGGACACAGAACGGAGACAGCTTTGGTCACCTTGATGGATGATCTCCACAGAGAACTAGACAGGGGGAGTGTGTCCCTGTTGGTTCTCTTGGACATCTCAGCGGCTTTCAATACCATCGACCATTATATCCTTCTGGGTCGGTTATCCGGAATGGGTCTTGGGGACACTGTGTTGCAGTGGCTCCCCTCCTTCCTGGAGGATCAGACTCAGATGGTGATGCTGGGAGACTCCTGCTTAAATCCTTGGCCTTTGACCTGTGGAGTTCCGCAAGGTTCCATTTTTTCTCCATGCTCTTCAACAGCTACATGAAACTGCTGGGCAAGATCATCTGGAGTTTTGGAGTTAACCATACTACTCTTTTCCACCAAATTCCAGGGAAGCTCCCTGAATCCTAAACCAGTGCCAGACAGCTGTGATGTACTGAATGAGGGCCAACAAGCTGAGACTTAATCCAGACAAAACAGAGGTCCTCCTGGTGAGTTTTGAGGCCGATCGGGGTATGGGTGGCAACCTGTGCTCAGTGCGGTTACACTCCCCCTGAGGAGACAGGTCCATAGTCTGGGGGTCCTCCTGGGCTCAGCACTGATGCTTGAGGCTCAGGTCTTAGCGTGGCCAGGAGGGCCTTTGCACTGTTAAAACTTGTGCACTAGCTGCGACCGTACCTCGAAAAGCCTGACTTGGCCACGGTAATCCATGCCTTTGTTACATCTAGAATAGACTACTGGAATGCACTCTATGTGTAGCTGCCTTTGAAGATGGTGCAGAAACTGCAGATAGTCCAAAGGTCAGCTGCCAGATTACTAACTGAAGCTAGCTACAGGGAACATACCACGCCCCTGCTGTGCAGCTCCACTGGCTTCCGATAAGTTTGCTGAGTAGGACTTGTTGATTTCTAGGTCAAAAGCATTCATTTCAATAACCAGTGTTGCCCCCACCACTTTCATTTTTCATTTTTCAATATAATCAACTTTGCTGATTCAAGATACAGGTTATTACATATAAAGCCCTATAAGCCTTGGGTCCAACCTACCTTTGAGACCACATCTGTTTCTATGAATCAGTGCGGGCTCTGAGATCGACAGGGGAGGTCCTCCTTTTAGTCTCACCACTGTCTCATGCCTTCTCTATGGTGCCCCCCCAGCTTTGGAATATGCTCCCCAAAGAGATTAGATTAGCCCCCACCCTTCAATCCTTCCATTCCAACCTGAAAACATGAGTGTTCAGGCAGGCCTTTGACCTTGGGATTAATGGGCCCATATGAAGCTGACACTTTGCACCTGTAAATTAACAGCAGTTAGTTGTATCTGTTTTTTCAAAAAAAATGTATTGTTTTGATTTTATGCTACATGTGTTGATGTGGGGTTGTTGTTATAATTTTATGTGACTTGTTTTATACTTTTGTACCATTTTACCTGTTGTATATTATATATGCACCCTGGAGTCCTTTGTAAGATGCCCCGGGTCACTTTGCTGAGATGGCGGCAGGTTAGAAATAAAATTGATGTTGTTGTTGTTGTTGTTATGCTTTCAAAGGTAAATATAATGAAGTTGTAAGTGTGAGATAAAGAGGATTGTCACAGCCTAATTCTCTTCTTTGTATATTTAAGGGCTCAATAAGACAGAAGGTATTTTTAATGATGGGTGAAATGATGCACAACTTTTATGCCTAAACCCAATTTTCAGGTTCAGTGGCACCTTGAACATATGACCGATTAGAAGAGGAAAGGAAAAGACACATGTGTTTCAATACCCTAAAAACATACATGCTCATTTGGGCCATACATTATATCAACTACCATCTATCTCAGAGCAAAAAATGGTTTAATAAGTGAGTAGGACTTGTTGATTATAGGTCAAAAGCATTCATTTCAATAACCAGTGTTGCCCCCACCACTTTCATTTTTCAATATATTTTTTCTTTAGACAGGACTTTGGCTCTCACGTGGCACAAAGGCCTTTTAATTTAATGTGCTTTTACCTGTTTTCTTTAATGCTGTTTTAAAATCTTTTATTAATAATTCATTTAGCTGCATGTTGTTTTAATTTGTTATAAACTGGCATAGTTCCTGTGCTGGCAGAAAGATGGGATATAAATTAAACAAACAAACAAATTAAGGTTACTTTGTGTTGTTGAAGGCTTTCATGTCTGGAATCACTGGGTTGCTGGAACATACTACTGGAACATGATCATACAGCCCAAAAACTTACAGCAACTAAGGTCACTTTGCTTGAAAATGCTGTGGGTGCCATTTAAAAGCTAAAAGAAAATAGTGAATTTTACAGCTCCAGGTAACTGAATTATATAAAGGTTGCAGGCCCCTTTGCATGGCACATCCATCCGCCAAGAATCTGCCGCTTTCTACTATTTTATATGAAAGGAGCAAATCAGTTTGAATTATTTTTATATTTTATTAGTATGGTTTGCTGTTTTTACTAAAAGGCTCAGAGCTGTCCAGAGGAGCTGACATTTCAGTGGAGTCAGCACTTTTTCTCCCTGCCTGCCTTGCTTTTATTACACTCTTGGCATTGTAGCTAATTTTCTAATCAAGGAAATGTGTTTGAAAGCCTGATTCGTAGAGGAATGTAGGATGCACTGACTGTACAGCACATTAGTTTAATCGAGTTTAAGAAACATGGCACTACTTCGAGTAGTTTTTCTAGACTTGATTCATAATATGGGACAAGCCACTTTAGCTCATTATTGTAGCAGTATCATCCTAAATTCAATAGTCAGCCCAACTCTAGTGGACTTAGTGAATCAGTCATGGCCTGAGAGGCTAGTTTCAGGGTTGTTGGGAGCTTTATAAGGAAAATAAAGTGAAAATGTACACAGTGGGTTTGTAACATTTATTTTATTTATTTATTTACAATATTTCTATCCCGCTTTCCTTGAAGCCAAAAGTGACTCAAGGCGGCTTTACAGCCAGGCAACCATTCAATGCCTTCAACAATATAAAATAAAAATAACAATTAAAACAGAATTTTAAAAGACATACATTTCGGCCATAAAAAAATATACCACCAATACGTTGTCCAAAGTCATCGTCTAAGCCATTCCAGAATTCTATTACACATAATTCTGTGTTTGTTTATTGTACTAGGTTTCCAAAGGCTTGCTCAAAAAGCCATGTTTTCACATATGTAACATATAGCCTGGTCCTGAAAGTATTGAAAGATGAAGGGCAGTTTATTCAACATCTTTTTTATTGCCGTTTAATGCGCAAGCAGTTACTCTATAGCCAAGATCTACATGGAGCCCATCCTTAGTAATGAATACAGTCATCCCACCACCTCAAGGGTGATTGTATGTTCTACCGTGTTTCCCCGAAAGTATGACACCCCCGATTGTAAGACGTATCGGGGGTGTCAGGGGGGTCGGCTAATGTAAGCCGTACCCCGAATGTAAGCCGTACCTCGTGGCCACGCCCACGCCGCCGCCGCCACCGGCCCATCGGCCGCGGCACACCTCCGCGGCACACCTCCTTTCTGCCAGGCCTCCAAGGGAGGGGGAAGAGAGCCAGAAGCATGGCAAAGCGTGCGCTGCGTCAGAGTGACGCGTCGTCGCTTTGCCCCGCCCCCGGCTCTCTTCCCACTCCTTTCCTTTCTCCAAGAAAGGGAGGGAGAAGAGAGCCGGGGCGGGGCAGAGCGACGACGCGTCACTCTGGCGCAACGGCGCTTTGCCATGCTTCTGGCTTTCTTCTCCCTCCTCCCCTTCTTTTTCCTGATGAGTCTGTGCTGCAGGGGGGCGATCGCGCGGTGTCCTTGCAGCCCCCTCGTCGGGAAAGGGAACAGAAGCGCAGAGGAGAGCCCTTTGCACCTCTCTTCCATTCCCCGAAGAGGGGGCTGCCAGGAGAGCGCGCGATCGCCCCCTGCAGCCCCCTCTTCGGGGAAGGGAACAGAGGCGCAGAGGAGAGCCCTTTGCACCTCTCTTCCATTCCCCGAAGAGGGGGCTGCCAGGAGAGCGCGCGATCGCCCCCCTGCAGCCCCCTCTTCGGGGAAGGGAACAGAGGCGGCAGAGGGTTCTCCTCAGCCGGCTCTCTTCCGATCAGAGAAGAGGCGGCCGCAGGGAGGGCGGCGGCGGAGGAGGAGGAGGCGGGACCGAGTGACGCGGAGGCCGGGGGTACGGCTTACCGTCGCCCAATGTAAGCCGTACCCCGAAAGTAAGGCGTAGTGGGACTTTTCGGGGGGAAAAGAAAGTAAGACGCTGTCTTACTTTCGGGGAAACACGGTAGTATGATTTCCTAGCCATTTTGCACACTTGAAAGAGGCTACAAAATTCATTCTATAAACATTATAAGATGCCAGTTGTTTTTTGGTGGATATTGGAAAGCAACCATGGGTGGTGTTACAAATGATCCAAGAGGACTTGTGTGCTGGTAGGTGAAAGCATGTTTATCTCAACTTCAAGGTGTATCATTTGCAAAGTGTATCATGTGCAAACATTTCAACACTTCTATTTACACCCAAAATACTAGTTGTATTTCATGATAGTTTGCTGGGTTTTCTTTTCCTTTCTGAAGGATAATCTATTTTCACCATGAGACATTTTTTTGGGAGGTGTCACTTGACAATGTTTTTATCATGATGCAAACAATTTCCTTTTTATAGTCGGAATAATTTCTGCTCTGTGCCTGTAGTATTCCATAATGCGCCATCTGGGATATTTTTATTACAATCCTCTCACGACTCTTTCTGGAGCTGGTGATTTGAGGATTTCCACCTTTGTCTTGTGTTTGTGGGAGGAGGTCCAGCTGCAACGCCTCCTTCTGCACCTTGTATTTTTGTGGTCTCTATATTTGCTTCCCAGCAAGTGTCCACATCATTTGACAAAATTCTCCTTCAGCTGAAAAATACTTGATCCTTCCTTGAAATTCTCCAGGTTTGTTGACATTCTGTTCAGACTTATATGTTTTACTATTCTGAATGGTGTTTGGACGATAAATGAGTAGATTGACTTCCATGAAACTGCTTTACCAGACACTTCAGCAGCTTTCCTATGTTTTTTGGGTAAGGGGCAGTGTAGTACCTCTTTCTAGATGAAGGGCTGTAATCTAAACCTATTGTCTACAATCATTTTTAGAGGGGAGGTAATTTTGGAATTGAGCGAGAATTGAATGATCATCAGCATAAAGATTGCTCATTAATTCCTTCTCCTAGAGTTTGGATAGATTACCTTTCGGGGGATGCAGTTCTCAGAATTCTCATGGTCATTGGCTAGGTAGTCCACAAATTCATGTCATCATTTCAGCAATCCGAATGACAATGTAAGCATTGGCTGCTTTGCTTGTACATTTCAGTTGTTCTGCTAATGTGTGGGTCAGAGAGGAAGAGAAGATGCACTAAAGTAGATTATATCTGAGCAGCTATTGCTGCTCGTGTTGTGTGTGCAATTTATAAAGGCTGTGTTCAGACTGGTTTGTGTAGGAAAATGCAAATCAGGGTGATCATAGTATTGTGGGCTATCTTGGCTCTCAGACTTCTGCCATTTTGCCACTACTTGCTTATACTTTTTTTTCAGTTCTTAGAAAAGTTACTCTTTGGACTATACCTTGAGAACACCCCAGTCAGCCATGACCACTTTTATAAGTTGTGAATTTATATTCTGACATTCCTCACTCAAGACACACACACTATTGTTGTAATTTGGCAAACCTGAAACAGTTTTTACCATCTGATTGTGGCCATGTTAGGTTCCTATTATCTCTAGAATTAAACAGAAGCTAAATCCGGGCATGAGAACATGAGGTGCCCTTGCACTCCATTGTCTGCAGCACCCATTTGGAGACAAAAGGCATCCTTCCCTGTGTGAGTGGTCAAGGAATTTAGCAGGGCTTTTATTCCACCCTCCCCTCTCTAAAGTGCCAGCCAGCATCGCTGAAGTGGAATAGAAGGGTAGAATATCTCATGCCAAGTAAATCCTGGTACAGATTATTCTCCCATGCTCTCTTATCCTTTAAGAACAAAAGAAGGCAACAGGGGCGAAACGTACTCTCCATTCTTCTATTCAGTTTCTGAGGTTGCACAAATCCCTTGTTGCTGGGATCGTGAAAAATCCAGTCTTCCCAACAGACTCTCTCTCATCATTTCCCAATTACCAGCATTTGTTTTGGTATTGTTTGTACTTCATAGCGGAAGAGGTCAGTATTCCCCTCATGCCAGCTGGTGTGCTGGCATTACAACTATTTGCTCCAGGCATGTAGCTTCCCATTTTAAAATAAGACATACCTTCCAGCAGAATGGGGCAGCAAATCAAAGGGACCTGGCACAGTGTAGAGATCTGCCCTGCTGAATATCAGTTTTAAATTTCCATTCATTACTGTATTTCCTATTTGCTACAAGGTTAAAATGCTTTCCAATATCTGCTCCAATTCTTGAGCCTTTTCATTCTAAGACATGTTATCTTCCCTTCCCATTCCTTCTCCATGTCTTACTGTAGAAATACAAGGCATAAGAAGGGAGGAATGTGCTATAGGACAACCATTCTTCATGCTACACTGGAAGGAGGGGCAGCTCATATTTGATGTGAGAGGGCAGAGGGCAGGCATCCCAGCTGGGTCACCATTTCTTCTGCAGATCATAGCTCAGTTTACATTAGAAGATTAATTGTTTTACAGCAGAACCTGACACAGCAAATATCGGCATCATATTTCTTTGAAAAAGCAAGCGTTCTGTCAAAATCCACATACAGATTTCCCCCATGTGGTTTGCCCACTACAGTCTATTCAGACAGTAAGAGTAGATTAGGTAAACAGGGGTGGGAGGTGGTTTGTTTTGGTTTTTGAACTCCTTTTTACTGAAAGTTTCTCCAAGTCCAGCTATGAGGCTTTTCCAAAAAAGGCACAAATATACCCTCTGACATTTTACAGAGGGACACACGTGGTCAAATATCATCAACGTGTGTTTGATATGAGCATACTTAGCAATGATGTTTTGGCCTTCAACTCCCAAAAATCTTAACAGCTGGTAAACTGGCTGGGATTTCTAGAAATTGGAAGCCAAAACAACTAGGGACCCATAGGTTGAGAACCACTGCTCTACACCATTCAAGTTCTAAGATTAAAATTTAACCACTTTGGCTGCATTCTTTAGAAACCTGGGAGGGAGCAGATCCATAGGATACTGTTGTGGTTGTTGGTGGAACCATAGCACTATACGTGTGCAGTATGAGAGGTCCATAGGCAGTAGGCCTGGTTGATCCATGGTTCTAAATGCTTCAATAGTACTTACAAAACAAAAGTTCTGATAGTGAACATTTCAGAACTCTAACAAAACTCAAAATTTCATTATAAATGGCAGTTTCTAATTGGTTCTGTCTTTAAAATAGCCAATAATGAAATAATAATGAAATTTTGAAATTTTCAGCACCAGAACTTTTGTTTTGTAAGTACTTTTGAAGCATTTAGAACCATGGATCAACCAGGCCTAGTAGGCAGGTACATACTTTAGTATTTGGTTATAACAATGCTTTCGTATATTCCACCCTGAGTATGAGGAATGGGGTGCTACATTTTTCTATCCAGAAGTATATGAAGGATTGATTCACACATGGAATATAGTTGTGTTAATTCTGCTGTTTCTTTAGCTTATTTTATTCTCAGAGTGGCTGTTCTGTTTGTCTTCACAGGTCGTTCAAATGGACCAGAAGCTGAACCGCATCACAGACCTCCTGCATCACCTGGTTGCCGCCCAACAAGGCAGCCAAGGCAGCAACAAATCATCTCAAAGGAATGATGTTAATCCTGAACTCTTTCTCTCGAGTAACACACTCCCTACTTATGAACAGTTGACTGTCCCAAGGGGAATACCTGATGATGTTTCCTGATGAAGCGTTACCTTTCTTTTTAATTGACACTGGATCTCATGAATCTTGATGAGGGTTGGGGAGAAATTTAAGCTCATAATCAGCCATACAAAGAATTAAACAGGTCTGCTAAACCAATGTTACTAACCTCAGATGTATTCTTTTTCCAAAGACAATGATCCAGATGACCACAAAAACCTTAAAGCCTGCACTCTGGTGTTGTTCTTGTTGTTGTTTATTAATGTGGTACACTCATAAGCTCTGTTTTTCCCTGTGTGAATAAGTTTTTATCTTACTGCAATTTGTCACTACGCAGTAAGAACAGAGGTGATGAAGATTATGATGATGTAGTCAAAATGTCAACCAACTTCTATGCCCATTTTATAATATCTGCTGCTGCGGGCAAATCTCTGAAGGTCTGTATAAACTCGTTTGAAACGGTTTCATAACATGGCAGCAATTCTGCCAAGAAATTTGCACCCTATGTTTCTTTGGTGATCTTTATACTTGAACTTAGATGGTCATGTGTGTATTCTGTTTATGATGCTGCTGATGGCAATAGAGATCTACTAGCTAGATTCCTGAAGGAAAATAATATGTTGTGAAAACATACCACTGCTATTCTAAAAAATGGCAGAACCATTGAATGATACCCTACTCTGCCCCTCTGTTTATTTTTTAGCCTGTTACATAAATCTAACAAATGCAGAGTCAATGCTTTTTTTTAAAAAAACAAACAAACCTGTTTTTCTTCAAGGAAGAACTGTTGCTTTAGGCTACAACAGCAATGTCTGTAAAACAAAGCAATGTAAATTTCCTTTTGTATGGTATTGTGATTTCATGGGGACACTAAAATATTGTGACAGAAAATTTAGGGTTTTTTAGTCGTACAGCTGCCAAATTATTTATACATAGTATTTATCGCAACCACCTGTGTGTGTGTTTGTCCTGAAAGAGCTTTCAAATCCGTTGCTTTTTATACTGAGATAAGTCTAGTTTATTTCTCAGTGCACTGTAATGAACAAAAGTCTAGCTTAACTGGATCTTATTGGGCAAGGGCTTGAAACCGCTACTTGTGGGAAATACTTTTAGCAGCTTCAGTCATGGGGGGCTTCCAGCCAAATGCACATTCATTTCCTTGTTGGCTGGCTCACCCCTACATAATGTTCCAAAAGGGAATGGGTGAATCTTCCTCATGATAAACTGTACAAATTTTTTGATCTGTTTAGCTGTACAAAAAAAAAGCATTGCTCATTAGGTGTAGAAGTGCCTTTCTATTTACTTGGCTAATCACCCCTAAGGGCTGGTTTTGCTATACACATCAGGGAATTGAAGGAATGAGTCACCCGTGCATCTTTAGGTCCTGCTGTGTAAATATAAAAATCCATCAGATGGTGACTACAAGGGCTGCTTATGCTCCTTGTGCAGCATTGAGTCTGGAATGTGGCTTCTGGAGGGATTTGTTTTGTTTGTGTCTTTCAAACCAAATTTCTAGCTGCCCTGGAAAATCAGCTTGAAAGTGTATGATCTGCCCATGTAGAAGATTAGTGGCAGTTGTAGGATGGCTCTGTTGCCCCACTTTATCTCAATTGTAATACTTTTAATAGAATAGACTTATATATTCAGCTGTGAGTCATGAAGGAATACCTACATCAGTTTCAAAGCACCTCTGAGAAATTAGAGGGAACTGGAGAAAGAAAGGGAGTTTAATTGCAATGGGAAGAAAGCCATCAGAGCTGTGTGAGTTTACACTGAATTATAGAAATATCTGTGTTTTTATACAATCATTCACAATCTTTATATAATTCTTCTTAACAAGCACAAACTGAAAGCCTGGTCTTTCTATTTTATTTTCATTTTCATTTCAGGGCAGTGAGTATAACAGCTAAGTAGTATGTGATACCATATTTGGGTGCACAAGGAACTGATCTAACATATGACCTGTATCTGAGAATACAAGAACACCATGATATTCTTAGTAATCCAGACAAAATGGCAACATGGAATACCTCTGGCTCTTACCACTCAGCCTACCTATTTTATATACAAAAAATCAAGACAAAAACCTGGGTCAATTTGCAAATGGGTCAATTCTGGAATAGACACCATCCTCACAATTTTTCTGTGCAAGTGGCATTCAGTAGTAATATGGAGGAGCCTGAAGAACGTGGTCTGCCCATCATTTGGTTACTCTACATGGAGTAGAATGTCAGTGGCTATTTTTAATAAGGACTTGCTGCATATGCC
The DNA here is from genome assembly GCA_030556195.1 of Anolis apletophallus. Taxonomy (NCBI): domain Eukaryota; kingdom Metazoa; phylum Chordata; class Lepidosauria; order Squamata; family Anolidae; genus Anolis; species Anolis apletophallus. The sequence goes on along the minus strand of JARBWK010000002.1, from coordinate 92,738,502 downwards.
TCTCTGCACAGAGACTGCAACAGCCATTTACAGTAACCCCCTATTAAAATGGCATCTACAATCTCTCTGCAGAGATTTATTCAGTAAGCATTCTTCAGGCTACTCCAGGTTGCTGCTGAATATTACTCAGGTGAAAAGGAAGGAAGGATAAAGGACTGCCTTTATTTTTCTAGTAAAGATAAGGGAACTAACTGTGTTTCTATGACTGTAGATCATCTGTACAAATACAGTTTGAGATCAGTAAAGCAATTTACACCCTCTCTGTTGTAAAGAGATCATCTCCTCTTTAGCTCTTCTTATATGTGTTCCCTCTATACATTTCTAAAAGGAGAAAAAGATTGCATGCCCTCAAATTCATCCCGCAAATCTGTCCTTGACTTCTCCATGAGGTCAACTTAGACACGAGTATACATAATAGCCCGCTTGAATATATCATAACTGAATGGAATGGTTTGGATGGGGAGGGTGTGCAGCCTTTTCCTTTTTCCTAGCGATGACTGTGATTATACTATGTTTTCTTGGCATGCATGATTACAATTCCTTTCTTCAACAGTAGATTCCATACAATTAACACAGACACCACGTTATTCAAAAATTCTACCTCCAAGCCCAGTGTTGTTATACCCTAGCATGCCATTACTCAGTTACATGCATGACCAATATGCATATATGGAGAGATCCACTGTCCGAATGGCTTGCTTACTTTGACAGCCAGGAGACATGTCATAAAAGTCTTGGCTGGATCCTAATATCCATTTTCCAATCATTTCAGTGTGCTTTGACTAAGACCTGAAAATCTAGCATTATCTTGACATATCCTCATGTCTTGCCTTCAGTAACTCAGTTTCTTTTGTCCATCCTGGACAATTTCATTTAAAGAATGGGCTGTCTGGACCTTCTCTGTGTTTGTCCTGAAAGCTTTCAAATCAGTTGTTTTTTTATACTGAGATAAATCTAGTTTATTTCTCAATGTACTATAATGAGCACAGGTCTGGATAAACTGAGATGCTAGGATTTCTAAAATATTGTGCAGTTCTCTCTTTCCTTTATGTGAAAATGAATATTAAACTATAGCACTAATTATGGCACTCCCAACCAACTTCAGTTTCAAAACTTTGTAATAAAATCAGAGTCCGTAAAAATAATCAAAATCATGGTGGCAGTAGTGAAAGAGATGATAACATTATGAGAAAATAGTGGGAACCAATAAGAAGAAAAGAGAAAGTTATACATTTTATATATCTTTTTATCGGACTTTTTCTTCTTCATTTTTCACTCATATTTTTCATCTAGGGATAGGTAAATTATCTAAATTAAGGTGTCTTTCTGTTGTTGTTTTTTCTTTAAAAATACATATCCCAAGTCTTCAGAAGCCCAGGGCCTTGTTTGTTTTAAGTATTTGCAAAATAAAGAAATTGTAAAATAAAATGCATCAGACAAAATAAATAAATCAAATTATTGACTTTTCAGTTTCATGTATTGTAAAAGGACTAAATGCTAGACATTCTGATGCAAAGTGAAGGAATCCTAAATGCATAATACTGTTCTTTAGCTTTTGGGGGAGTCCTGAAATGGTACCAGAATTGACAGTCTGTTTTTAGGGCATACAATTGTGAATTCACAAAATCTGACTTATAATATTATCTCACAGTCGAGAGGGATAAGGGGTAAGCAAAGGAAAACATCCTGAAGAGTGGGGGCCCTTTTTACCCCAGCAAGGTCTTTAGGGATAACCAGCCATCCCCTGATGTTTCCCTGCCTTCTTCTGGCTTTCATTCACTTCCTGCAACTTTATTCAATCAGAAGTCAGTGAACACCTGACTCTTAAAAATGTAGTCTTCTTACGGTCTTTGCATGCTGCCAAGATGGATTCCTCCATGGGACTCCATTTTGCTAGCGTATGAAGACTGTAGAAAAACAGGTGAAAGTTAAGGTGAGAAACACCCCTAAACCAAGTCATTTTATTCACAGCCTCAAAGGGAAGATCCAAAGGGTAACCTCTACTTTCATGAAGTAACAGGAATCACAATCTTGTTTGATGTTCTTTCTGTATGTTCCCAAATGGTTACCAAGAGTGGCCAACTAGATACTTCTGTGAAAGTCATAATCATACACACATACACACACACACAATCCCACACATGTATACTTATAGGTACCAATAGATCTGTCTTCCATTAATTTGTCTAATCCCCTTCTCAAGCCTTATACACTGGTAGTCATCACCACAGTCTTTGACCAGAACAAAACCCTTATTTATTTGTTCACATCTGAATTCATAACTTTGTTCCAAAGCCAAATAGGTGGTTCGACTAACCATCACTAGTCCACGCAGTTCCTCCTATGCATTGGGCAAAATTAGTACATTTCAGTGATGCTTACATAGGAAGCTCTGAGGTGTATGAAACTGCCTTAGTAGCATGCAAAATCCACTGCCAGAAACAACATCTCATTTTGATTCATAGTTGCCTCATTGGTGCACAACAGATCTACGTGTAGCATGAGCTTTCTAGGAGTTTAAGAACTTTGTTTTTCTTTTCTAGATAAATAAACACTTCTTCAAACATCTCTAAAAAATTGTAGCATTTGTTTAGAATTAGTCACTTTTCCTGTGTACACATTTTAAAGGGCGGAGACACTTTTTAAAAACTCTTAAGTGGAAATTACTCTGTGGCATTATATTTTATAAGAAATCAAAAGAGACAAACTGCTCTGATTTTGAATCTGCTTTTAAAATGATGTTCAGTATTGTAATTTGAGATTGTTAATTTCCTAATAAAATATAGAACAAAAATTGAATGGATTTTTTTAATGGTCAGAATTTCACTGGTTCAGTTTGCATATAAGGAATTTCCCTTTATTGGGTCGGGGCAGGTAATCATTTGCACCCTGTGTACCAAGACCTGATCTGTGTTATCATGCCGTAACTCCTGTCACTGCTATTGCTGATTGCAACCGGGGGTGGGGGGGGTGGCAGTTGGGCACCTGCCCAGCAGCACTGAACAGGGCCAGCTTCACACATTTTGGATACTGGTTCCAGCCGGCATTATGTAGAAGTGTAGAACTGCCCACCCATAGAAGGCTAATTGGAATTATCTCTGTCAAATTGGGACGGCTAAAAGTATTATGGTGCATTTTGTATCATGTGATTGAAGATACTCCATGATGTGAATTTTGGGTTTTAATGATAACACAGCTACCTTGATATTTATCATTTATAATCCAGTTTATATTTCTATCAGATTTTGATGAAAACTACTGGCAATATTAAAACCTGTCAAGGAAGGCAATCTTGCATTGATTTAGTGAATTTCTGAGTATTTATTATTTATTTATTTACAGCATTTTTACCCCACTCTTCTCACCCCCGCAGGGAGACTCATTACTACTTACAACAGGAACTGCTGGCAGAAATATCTCATGCATGTTCTGTTTCATTCTAAAGTGAGAACACTGCCAACACTTGGTATGTTTCAGGTGATTCTGTGCTGCAAAGGAAATCAAGTGCAATCTATGTGTAATACCTACTCCTTTTTTACGGAATGTAATTCTGTTGGATTAGGAGAAGATTCTTTGGGTTATAGCCTTTATCTGGGAAAGATGGAGATTGGGTCAATCAAGGCTCACTCTCTTTCAGCAGAGTTCACAAGGGAAAATGTTACATCTCTGTGGGTTCCCCTAAGACTAGCATTAGCAAGATAAGGCAAAATAGATTCTGAATATCTGTACACAGGCTGTCTAAACCCTGGTCAACTAAAGGGAATTTTCAGGTTGATGAGCAGCTAATAGAGAAAGGAGACAGGAAGGAATTTTTAGATAGCCACAGATATGTGTAGATTTTTATGGTCTTACTTGGATACATGGATGCATTGACAAATCATGTTTTGCTACTGGTGGTGGAGTAAATGGGGAAATACTGTCTAAAATCCCAAATGGAGGGAAATGCTTCTTTGAGCAGTATTATCCAAGGGGGGAGGCTTTAGTCAATTTCCTCATTATATCATACCCCCTCTGAATGCAATCTTTTGGCCTAACAACTACCATTGGGGATTCAGAGGAGGAATTGTTTATTAGTTGGTTATGGGGAAGAACGGATGGTGGGACAGAGAAAAGAATGAGAAAATAAAAAACAGCAGCTGAGTGAGATAACAGAGGACAGAGCTGTTGGCAAATAGCCTCATATAGCCTTCACCCAGCAGCATCTCTAAGACTAAAGCTATACAGACTGAAGCCTATAAATCCCTTCTAGGAAAACCTAATGAAATAAGCCCTAATTTCTCCGTAGAATTTGATAGCTAATTGAATTGGTTCCTTCCTCCCTACTTCCAAGTGTCTGTTCTTCAGTGAATTTGGCATCTGCTTCCTCATGTTTACACACACACACACACTTGCAAGCAACCTCCGGTGCAAGGGAGAGTTGCAACAGAAATGTGTTGCTAGCTGTCCCACCAGAGGTCACTCAGGGGAGGGGATGGTACTTCCCAATAGGCAGAGGAACAGACCCTGTCTTTTGCTATGAATGCTGCCAAGTAAATGGAGGGCTCTTCCACACAGCCATATAACCCAGAATATCAAGGCAGAAAATCACACAAAATCTGCTTGGAACTGGGTTAGCTGAGTCCACACTATGATATATTCCAGATCAAAGCAGATTTTATTCTGCTTTATGGAAGGGGCCTAATACTGTGTTTCAAGAGGTTGAGAGACAACTACTTAGCTATGCATCTAAGATGTGTTTGACTAAAGGTATTGATTAGTGGACAATGGCAGTTGGACTTGAATTTAGCAATGTGACGATTATGGATCTATTTGGCTGGACTCTGGTTTAGCAGCATGATAATTTTGAATGTGAAGGAATTTTATTGATGATTTTTTACTGTTTTAACTGTTTTAATTTGAATGTATATGTGGATAGCATCTTCGATGCATATGTAAGCTGCCCGGAGTTCCCCCGTGGGAGAAGGGCGGGGTAGAAATGAATATAATTAATAAATTAATAAATAATAAAATGGTTATATAGATAAGTAGGCAATATGGACTCACGTGCAATATTTTGATTCTGTTAGGGGCTTTGCTCAGTTTTCAAAGTTTTTTGGGGGGGTTGATAAAATATATATATTTAAAAACCACTGACAGGAGCGGATGAAGGTAATTTCAAATGGTACGCGAGGATTCTTTTGGTGCCCCCTTGCTCTCCGACCTCACACCGGGTGTGCATGCGCGCCCGGTGGTGTGCCAGTGTGCGCATACGCAGGGCTAGCTAATTCTGTGCATGCGCCATTGCTGCAGCTTGACACCAAGTGGATGGTGATGCAAAACGCACAACACAAGGTCAAAAAGGAGGCTCTGCCCCGGCTGCAAAACGTCCTCCTTTCCGACTTCGTGGAGTGTGTTTTGCGTCACCATCCACCTGGAGTCGCACCCGCGCGCCAGCCCGCAGCAATGGCGTGGCATACGCCGAACCTGGCGGCCATGGCCACATGCACCCCTGGCCATGTGGTGTCTGTAAGGGGCCACTTACTTTGCATACCGTCAAAATCCACCCCTGACCACTGAACTACCTATGTTTGAATAAAACTGGTGATTTTTCAAGAAAGTACAATCCTATGAAAGCCCCAATAAACAAATTAGTTTTATTTCTGTGTATGTTGATTGGTAGCAATAAATTGATAAGCAATTTCTTAAATTTTTAACCATTAAACAGTGTAATCAAGTTGCACAAATTTCTAATTTCTCTGTTGGTTAAACTGGAAACATCAATACAAAAATAACGCAAAGATGACCATATTTTGTCACACACACACTTTCAGATGAATGAGTACATACTGGACTATCATCCAGGGACACCTGTGTGTGACCCCATGCACCTTCAAGCACATGTGAATATCTGTTCAGACTGATTTGCAGTCTGAAAACATAGTGTGTGCTGAATGTTACATTAAGAACTTTTATGTGTGTGCAGGTCAAGAGACTGTATATTCTCTACTATTCCCTACACCCCTTCTATATCAGATATATTGTGTAGATAAATAATCAATGGATGAGAAACATGGAAGGCCTCTTCAATAATTTCCTTGAGGAAGATAGGAATAAAAATTTCATAAAAGAGTTTCATGTGTGGATTTGTATTTGTCCATTGCTAATACCTACTGGTTCATAATTAGTTCTTTAAGCAAGCCCAATAAGACTCCCCAGTGTTCTGATGATGAGTAGTCATACATTACACCTGTTGATTTGATAATGTTTAAGCAAACCATCGTGATAATTATGCTAATCTTTTCCCAATGCCAATAAATAAAGGTTTTTTTCTGAAAAAAGAATGGTTTGGTAAATTGAGTTTTGAAAATAGCCAATAAATCTCTTTCACGGTGAGCAAGGTTTGCTTGATTTTTTTCCTAGTAGTTCTAAAGTAGTTTAGTTCATTCAGGTTAATGGGATATTATTCCCTAATGTTAAACATACACAATGTCATTTTGAGTTGGGGAGCAATAGCAGAACACTGTCAACTGAAGACCTCATCACACTGGAGAATAAATACACTTTAAATTGATGGTGCTTTTCCTGCATGGAAGGGGGTTGGACTGGATGGCCCACGTGGTCTCTTCTAACTCCATTATTCTATGAGTCTATGAAGTAGAACAGACCCACTGTACCAATATTTGAATGGGGAGTCAATGTGGAGTTAAATTCCATGAAATTTTCATTCCAGTTGGAACTAAAATCAGGATTCAGGCCAAAGGCATCTTTGGTGCAATAAAGAGAGAGAAAAATACTGCTAATAATTTGAGGTTAATCTGCTTGTGGTGGCATCACTTAGCACTGTTTTAATTGACAACAATACCAGTTCAAAGCAACTTTTGAAAATAAACTGTTCCGGGCCCTAAGAAACAAAGCATCCTGGCACTGAAGATTACAGATATGTATTAATTTTGAGCATAATTGGTTTCAGAGGGACAGCTACGTGGAGGGGGCGAATGAGGGCATTGCCTCCTCAAGTAAGAATTCTGCTTCCTGAATGACATTTTCCTTCTAGCACTGTGAATAAACTTGATTCTTGAATAACCTTCAAAAACCCTGTTTTCAAATAGTATTTGCTGGATGAAATTATTCTACATAACATTTTCTTGTGTTTTTGTGCAGAAAACAATATTTTCTGTACAGAAACAACCTTTTGTACACAGAAACATTTTCTTTGCTGAAATCCAATGCTGAAAATGTTTTCTGTGCTACCATTGTGTGAATTTTGTGCAGAATAAGGTCCAAACCAAAGCATTTTCTGCATAGAAATTGTTGATGTGCAGAAAGATTATCCCCTGTGCAGAAAGCACTGGTTTCTGTGTAGAAAATGCTATTTGGGCACAAAGCAAGCATTGCCAAAATCCTATATGACCTGTTAGCCTCTCCATTGGCGCCCCCTTGAAGTGGGGGAGAGGCTTGCGTACCCTAGTGAAGTTGTGAGCTATGCTGGCGGTGGCATAATAGCCGGCGGTAGGGCCTCCCATACCAGACAGGTCACAACCGAAGGGTCTGACAAAGAGTGTCAATGGGCAGGATGGGCTCTCTAGCCTTTTGGCAACCATCCTAAGAGAAGGAAAACTCTGATTTCAAACCCGGGCAGATGGTGCTCGTCTAACCCTGTAAGGTCAACCATCTAAGAGAAGGAAACTCGAACCAAACCTACGACCTGAGGACCTCGCTGCCACCGTCCAAGCTTGCTAGGCCCTGGCAGATGAACCTTTGGTTTAAAGGGTGAGGCCAGTTCTGTGCACGCTGCGCTCCACCAGAAAAATCCATTGCACAGGCTCGAAGGACACATCCAACTTCCGAAAAAGCCCTGTAGCGATAGGCGAGGGACGAAACGGTAGGTGTAAGATGCACTGGAAGCCGCAGACCCAACCCTGCATGCAGGCGGTTCGGGACTTTGGTCGCTCGAGACTGACCCGGGAGATGACAGTCTTGTTCGGCAGCATCCTGAACAACCAAGCAGCCTGTTTTGAGGAGAGCACTGCTTGCTCCGTCTGGAGAGGGGCCTAGAAAGGTGGCCTAACGAAAAGCTCATCCCCGTCTACCTGGTTGGCTAGCCGCGGCCAACGGGCATCTTCCGATGCGGTCGAACAAAGACAAAGAAACAAAGGCCAACACCTGCCTGCAAGGTGCAAATAGACTGACACTTGCATGCTGGAACATCAGAACCATGCAAGATTCTGCAGATAGTGGACGTCCTGAGCGTCGTTCTGCTCTAATAGCCCATGAACTATCACGGCTTAACATTGACATCGCTGCTCTTAGTGAAGTTCGTCTCCATGAGGAAGGCAGCCTTAAAGAACACGGTGCCGGCTACACACTCTACTGGTCTGGCAACCCCAAAACTGAGAAACATCTTTCAGGAGTAGGCTTTATGATTAAAAACTCCATCGCCTCTAAACTCGAGACGTTGCCGACAGGTCACTCTGATCGCATTATCTCCTTACGCCTCCCACATGCTGTTCTCTTCAGTATATATGCCCCAACTATGCAAGCTGACCCTGTGGAGAAAGACAAATTCTACTCAGACCTATGCCACCTCATACAAAAGGTCCCTGCAGAAGATAAAATCATTATCCTTGGTGATTTCAATGCCAGAGTAGGAAAAACTTTGAAGCCTGGAAAGGTGTATTAGGCAAGCACGGTGTTGGAAACTGTAATGATAATGGGCGCCTTCTGCTAGAGTTTTGTGCAGAACAGCAGCTGACTATTACAAACACCATCTTTCAGCAGAAAGATAGCTTGAAGACCACCTGGATGCATCCCCGATCCAAGCAGTGGCACCTCATTGACTATGTTTTAGTGCGCCAGAGAAACATTTGTGATGTCCGTCATACTCGAGTGATGCCCAGTGCAGAATGTCAAACAGACCATCGCCTTGTAAGATGTAAACTAAATCTACACCTTAAGCTCAAACCTAAGAGGGGTGGCATCTTAAAGAGGAGACTCCAAGTCAACAGTCTTCAACAGGCTGTTGTGAGAGACAACTTCAGGCAAATCTGCAAGCAAAACTTGAAGTCCACCCTACAGATTCTTCTCCTACAGCGCTCTGGCAACACATCAAAAACAGTATCCTGCAGTCTGCTGGAGAATCCTAGGGATTCTCCCTTAAGAAAAACCAAGACTGGTTTGATGAAAACAACCAAGAGATCCAGGAGCTGTTGGCAAAGAAGAGAACCACTCACCAGGCATTCCTCGCCCAGCCATCTTGCCATGTAAGAAAAGCAGCCTTTAGGTCTCGCATGTAGTAAACTCCACAAAAACTCAGAGACATCCAGAACAAGTGGTGGATTGATTTATCAGAAAAGACACAACGCTGTGCAGATCTCGGTGATCACAGAGGTTTTTATGAAGCTCTCAAAGCAGTGTTTGGACCTACTTATCAGGTCCAAAGCCCTTATATACAGTACAGATGGTCAAACACTAATTACTGATAAAACCTCCATCCTGAACCGATGGGCTGAACATTTTCAGGGTCTCTTTAATGCCAGCCGAGTAGTCCAAGGTTCAGCTATCCAACACATGATACAACAACCAATGAAAAATGAACTGGACACAGCTCCCACTCTGGAAGAGACCATTGAGGCCATACAGCAGTTGAAAAATGGCAAGGCAGCCGGGATCGATGGAATCCCACCTGAAGCTTGGAAACAGGAGGTCATGTACTGCATGCTAAATTCCACGAGCTCCTTGTGAGTTGCTGGGAAAAAGGTGAACTGCCATCAGATCTCCGAGATGCAGTTATCATCACCCTGTATAAGAAAAAGGGAACAAAATCCGATTGCTCAAACTATCGAGGTATAACACTGCTCTCCATTGCTGGAAAAATCCTTGCAAGGATACTCCTGAACAGATTAGTTCCGGCTATTGCAGAAGAACTTCCCTGAAAGCCAATGCGGCTTCAGAGCAAATAGGAGCACCACAGATATGGTTTTGCCCTTAGACAACTGCAAGAGAAATGTAGAGAGCAGAACAAAGGACTCTATGTAACATTTGTCGACCTCACCAAAGCCTTCGACACTGTGAGCAGGAAAGGTCTGTGGCAGATCCTGGAACGTCTAGGATGTCCCCCAAGTTCCTCAAAATGATTGTCCTGTTACATGAGGGCCAGCACGGTCAAGTCAGATATGGCGATGCTCTCTCGGAGCCCTTTCTCATAACTAATGGAGTGAAACAAGGTTGTGTTCTTGCACCAACCCTATTTACAATCTTCTTCAGCATGATGCTCCAAGGGCTATGGCAGACCTACAAGAAGAAGACGGCATATATATACGCTATCGTACTGATGGTAGCTTGTTCAACTTAAGCCGTCTGAGGGCTCGCACTAAGACTCTAAACTATCTAGTCCGTGAGCTACTTTTTGCTGACGATGCTGCCCTTGTCGCCCATTCAGAAGCAGCCCTGCAGCGCCTCACATCCTGCTTTGCAACAGCTGCAGAGCTGTTTGGGCTGGAAGTCAGCCTGAAGAAAACAGAAGTCCTCTACCAGCCCGCACCACAGGAAGAACACCACCATCCTCACGTCAGCATAGGCACATCTGTGCTTAAGTCCGTTCAGCAGTTCACCTACCTGGGAAGCATCATCTCTTCAGACGCCAAGATTGACAAGAGATAGATCACAGATTATCAAAGGCATATAGTGCATTCGGAAGGCTTCACAAAAGAGTCTGGAGCAACAAGCACCTGAGACAAAGCACCAAAATCAGTGTGTACAGAGCTATCATACTGTCCATTCTCCTCTATGGGTCTGAAACATGGGTCACCTATCGCCAACACCCTCGACTCCTCGGCGCTTTCATCAGCGCTGTCTTCGCACAATCCTAAATATACACTGGACCGACTATGTGACGAATGTTGCTATCCTTGAGCAAGCAGGGATCACCAGCATTGAGGCCATGCTATTGAGAACACAGCTGCGCTGGGCAGGACACGTCTCTAGGATGGAGGACCACCGCCTCCCAAAGATACTACTCTACGGTGAACTCGCCACGCGTCAGCGCAAAGAGGCGCCCCCAAAGAGATATAAGGACTCCCTGAAACAACATCTCAGGCTTGGCCAGATTGATCACCAACAATGGTCCACCCTGGCCTCACATCGGGAGGCATGGAGAAGCACTATCCACAATGCTGCGGCCTCTTTCGAGAAGACACGCCGAATGGGTCTCGAAGAGAAACGACAACGCAGAAAGAACCGCAACTTGGAAAAAACATCACCCAAGGAGACTTTCTGCTGCGCTTTCTGCAACCGAACTTGCCTATCTCAGATTGGCCTTTTTAGTCATCAACGCGCTTGTAAAAAGCGTGGGATGAGTCCTTCCTGAATCTTCGTTCGCGAAGTAATGCCGAGAGAGAGATATGACCTGTTATGGCTATCTTTGTACGTAGCTACATAACAGAGGCACTGAGAAACTCCTTTACTGAATATTGAAGATACATAACACTATGTAATGTAATTTGAAAGATTTTCTGTTCCTGATTTGAAAGTGTTATTCCTGTTTATCTGTGGGGTACTTACTTTGAAAGTTGTTGTTATACTCCAGAAACTTTGTTTTTGTGGCTGCCACAAACTATGTTGAATTGTTGAGACTCTATGAGATATTCATTGAAAAGCTATAGAAAAATGTGCTTTAGGGTGTCCTGCAAAAACAGATTTTTGTAGTTTAATAAACCTTTTCCATGTTATTATGTCAGAACAAAAATTAGGAAATTACATTTATAACCCAGGAACAAAACCTGTGTTATATAGCATAATGGGACACCAGGAAGAGTGTGTGATGTGTATTGGTGCTCAATGTAATGTGCATCAGAGTCCATATGATGCAAATTGTAACCAATTCACATTAGTCCTATTGTTCATTGCATATCCATGCTAATTGGGCATCAGTGCACATTGGGCGTTTTCCTGATTCTGCTACATAGTAATATAATATTAACCCTATATTGTACAGGGATGTTACACAACTGTAGAATACTAATTCTTGCATATGACAAGACATTACGTTTCTAACAGGATTCTGGCCAGTGTGTATATTTTACATAAAATTAGTCCTGAACTGTGAATATTCACATCAATTCTGATTTCTTCTCATTGAGCTTTCCTGACACTCAATAAACCCTTTTTTAAATATTGAAAAATATTCTACCCATCACTACCACATCATTACAGAAAGACAGTAATGTTGCTAATTTTCACATAAGGAAAAAGAAATGTGGTAGATAAAATCTGCAGTTATTTACACATCCATTACTACTAGTTGTAAGATTTATTTGCTTCAAAATGGATTCATTTCCTAAGTATTATGGGCTGTTTTTCAGTATTCCAAATATGAATGCTTTTTGAGTTTGTAATATCTGTGAACACGGCAAAGTCAAGGCAAGGGATTGATGGTGAAGACAAGGACTAAGCTTGTTTGGTTTCCTATCTTAGGACCTACGAAGCGGTAACAAAGGCGGCACAGAAAACATCTATAGCTGCCAAAGTTGTCTCCGCTACTTTCTCCGCTTACTTTCTCAGAGACAGGCAAATGGCACAATAAAAGCATCTGCTTGTCCGGTGTTAATGAATTTGTTTCAATTGGTTCAGCTCAAGGTTGTGGACAAGATCCTTGGAGAAGCGAGGGCTACCACATGCATCCTAGACCCCTGCCCATCCTGGCCGATAAAGAAAGCCAGAGGGGGTTTGACAGAAGTGGTTAATGCTTCCTTTATAGGAGGGCAAAATTCCAGCCAGCTTAAAACAAGCTGTTATAAAAACTGCTGTTGAAAAAACCATCATTGGACCCCACTCAATTAGTCAACTATCGGCCAGTTTGCAATCTCCCCTATTTGGGCAAAGTAATGGAATGTGTCGTGGCTTCGCAACTCCAGGGGTTCTTGAATCAGGGGTTCTGATTATCTTGATTCTGCACAGTCTGGCTTTAGGCCAGGACATGGTACTGAGACAGCCTTGGTCGCCTTGGTAGATGATCTATGCCGGGAGCGCGACGAGGCGTGTGTCCCTGTTGGTTCTGCTGGACCTCTCAGTGGCTTTTGATACCATTGACCATGGTATCCTTCTGGGACGCCTCACAGAAATGGGGATTGGGGGTACTGCTCTGCAGTGGCTCCAGTCCTTCTTGGAGGGTCGGTCCCAGAGGGTGTTACTGGGTGACACCTGTTTGACCCCACAACCTTGTCGTGTGGAGTTAGGGTTGCCATATTTTGATAGAAGAATTAAGGGACATTTACAGGATTTTTCACAAAAATAAGGGACACTTAATAAAAACTTGAAAATCAAACGTTAGGTATAAATAGCTTTGCTTATGCCACTCATTACCTTCTGGGACAACCCCCAAAGGTTAAGCAGCAAAGGTGATAATCAACAGGAAAGGTGGCACCGGCTGAAGTGGCACACAGCCATGGCACAAAGTACCCCTGATTGGCAAGCTGCTGCCAACACACATGGGCACCCCTTCTAGGCTGTCCTATCACCCCAAATATCGAGTGAAAGGGGGGTGTATCTGGGAATCATCCTGGACTGGAGAGCAGGAGCACTTTGGAAGAGGAGGAAGAGGTGGAGGAGGGTGTAATTTCTACCTGGAGGCATTAATGATGTTTCTAGAAATGGTTTCTGACTGCTGCCAGATGCTTCTTGGAAATGCAGGAGCAGCAGCCCAAGATGAAGGAGGGAGGGAGGGAGGGAGGGAGGGAGGGAGGGGGAGAGGGAGGGAGGGAAAGGTTCAGGGGCAGCTAAGGATGGAAACAGGGGGGGCAGAAACACAAGGGAGACTGTCACATCCAATGGGACACAGGAAGGCGGGAATGGGGCTTTGGCTTAGGGGTGCAGGGAAAAGGGGAGCAGAAGTACCCCAAAGAAATAAAACCGAGAGGGATACAAATAAAGGGAGTTTCGGGGTGGGATGGCAGAAATGACAAGGGGGGGGATGGTCGGGAAAAACATGTCCACTCAGGGGGGCCTTTGCGCCTCAACAACAGCCAGCCACAATGCCACTCTGTGGGGAGCGAAATACAACAGAGAAGAGGAGGGTGGCGGGGTTTTATCATAAAGGTTACGCAAAAGGGCGAAACTCGAATGGGAGGGGGAGGGCAGAAGTGACACCCCACGAAGGCTCTCCCCTCACCCCACATCTCTGTGACACACACACATACAGAGAGAGAGAGAGAAACCCAGTATGCAAAGGCAAGCATCCTCCCCAGAAGGAATCCAGGTCCCATTCCTGCAGGAGCGCCAAGTCGAAGCTGTCCATGGTGAGAAGAGGAGGAAGATGTCAGCCGAGGAGCATCTTAGCGGCGCCACGGGTGGGCGAGGAGGCGAGGAAGGAGGAGGAGCAGGGGTCCTCCTTCCATTCTTCCCTCCCTCTCCTCACAGCAGAGAGAGAGAGAGAGAGAGACTGCCTCCGTGAAACGCCTCCGCTCGCCCTCCGGCGGCAGCTCTTCCTCTGCGCGCCTTTCCCCCTTGCCACGTCCTTCTCTCCTTCCTGGGCACCAAGGGAAAAGGGAGACAACACTTCGGGTTCCCAAGCGACCTGCAAGAGCTAGGGAGCGCCAGTGCGCATGCTCCCTCCAAAACACACAAAGGGAGCGTTCGCATGGCACCCGGAAGTGTTGGGACCTCCTTCCCTCCCTCGCTTGCTTTTCCTCTTTGGCCTCTCATATCCTAGAAGTGAGCTGAGCTCACAGGGAAAGGCGTCGCCCGAGCCCTCCTGCTCCGAGCTGGCCCCTCTTTTCCCAGCACCAGCCAGGAGGAGCGAAAAATAAGGGACAGCAGCTGATAATACGGGACACCCAAAATAGGGCCAAAATAAGGGACGCCCCATATAATATGGGACATATGGGAACCCTATGTGGAGTCCCTCAGGGTTCAGTACTGCCCCCGATGTTATTTAACATCTTCATGAAACCACTGGGGGAGATCATCCAGAGTTTTGGAGTAAGGTGTTATCTGTACGCAGATGATGTTCAAATCTGTCACTCCTTCCCACCTGTAACTAAGTAGGCTGTTCATACTTTGAACCAGTATTTGGCTGCTGTGTCAGACTGGATGAGGGCTAGCGAATTGAAACTTAATCCTGACAAGACAGAGGTCCTCCTGGTCAGTCGTAAGGCCAAACAGGGCAGAGGGTTACAGGCTGTGTTGGATGGGGTCACACTCCCCCTGAAGACGCAGGTTCGCAGCTTGGGAGTGATCCTGGATTCATAGCTGAGCTTGGAACCCCAGGTTTCAGCGGTGGCCAGGGGAGCTTTTGCACAGTTAAGACTCATGCGCCAGCTGCGCCCATACCTTGGGAAGTCTGATCTGGCTATGGTTGTCCCCTCTCTGCTCACATCCCAAACAGATTACTGCAACGCACTCTACGTGGGGCTGCATTTGAAGTTTGGAAACTGCAACTAGTCCAACGGGTCTCAGCCAGACTACTAATAGGAGCTACATATAGGGAGCATACCACTCCCTTGTTGTGTCAGCTTCACTGCCTGCCTGTCGACTTCCAAGCTCAATTCAAAGTGCTGGTTTTGACCTATAAAGCTCTATACGGTTCTGGTCCAGCGTATTTGTCCAAACGCATCTGCCTCTATGTCCCATCTCGCAATTTAAGATCATCTGGGGAGGCCCTGCTCTCGCTCAGGACAGCCACTCAAATGCAACTGGTAGGGACGTATTCCGCCTGTGGAATACGCTTCCAAGTGAAATACGATCGACCCCATCTCTCCTAGCATTTTGGAAAAAAGTAAAATCATGGCTATGCAACCAGGCCTTTGCACAATAGCGGAAAGCAGCACTTTGGACTGGAATAGGATTGGCAAACTAACAGATGAGAATATAGTGTTTTGTTTTAACCAAATTTTGTGAATGGAACATTGTTTAAACTTAAGTGAATGTTGATTAGATGTTTAATTTTAACTGTGATTATCTAATGTTGTATTTTATGGTTTTATAGTTTATACTGTGGCATCGAATTTCTGCCTTGTAAGCCGCCCTGAGTCTGCCCCCCCCGGGGGGGGGGGGGGTTAGAAGAGCAGAGTAGAAATACTGTAAATAAATAAGGACTATACAACAGAGATTCCTCAGCACTGTCAAGCCCTCTGCCTACCACCACATCCCCCCATGCCAACCTTGTGTCTGTAATTTGTAAAGGAGGCATTATATAAGTGGTGGGAAGAAAGCAGTGCAAAGCAAAGAACCACAGTAAGAATCCACACACACATTTTTGCATCCGTCTTTGTTTGTGTCTATGCAAATTTCCATCTGATTTGTTGCTAGAAACTAAAACTGTAGGCCTTAAAGACAAAAAGTGGTGTTTTGATATTGGGCACTTCGCTGCTTGCTGCATTATGAGCAAGGGAAAAAAAGTGGATAAGTAAAGCCAGCCCAAAAACCTTCTTGGCGAAAGACTGAATTTTTTTGTCCTCCTGTCAGTGTTAGTATTGCTCTGGCGAAATGCCCAAGGCTTTAGCCTGAGCTAATCCAACCTTGGCTTTCCATAGCAGGCACCCACAGAACAAAGAAAATAAAGCTTCAACAGCCTCATTGGTTGAGTTTCTGCTAAATCACTCAGCCAGGTGCCGCAGAAGTCAGATCAGCAACTTTCCCCAGGGTTTTGGGAGAAGTAACTGTTTCAGAAACAAGCAGCATCTTTCGAGAGTGCCGTAATTCATTTTATGGGAGAAAGTAACTAGGCCTTTCTCACTACAATTTGTTTTGAAAGCCATTGTCCTCAACATCTTCTTTATTGCATAACGAGTCATCTGGCTGACAGATTGCAGGTCTAAAAGCCTAAGCTTCCAGCAATTTATATCCTTGGCTTACATTTTTGTGATACAGGAAATATATCAACCATCTATAAAATCTTCTGTGCTCTCAAGTAATTTCTTGGTCAGTGAAATTCTGATTTATTTATATTTTGAAACAATATATTAACTCCCATTTGGCTTAAATGCTTTGGCTTGATAACCAAATGTATGTGACTTGGAGCATATACAAAAATGAATAGGTTCACTAGCACGAAGAAGTCTTTATATAGAATATATCTCTGTACAACTGCGGCTCCAGGCCCATACCTCCTCACCTGGAAGTTAGCCCCACTTAAAATCATTGAATCATTGAATCATTGAGTTGGAAGAGACTTCATGAGCTATCCAGTCCAACCCCCTGTCAAGAAGCAGGAAAATTGCATTCAAAGCACCCCTAACAGATGGCCATCCAGCTTCTGCTTAATAGCCTCCAAAGAAGGAGCCTCCACCACACCCCATGGCAGATAGTTCCACTGCTGAACATCTCTCACAGTCAGGAAGTTCTTCCTAGTGTTCAGGTGGAATCTCCTTTCCTGTAGTTTTGAAGCCATTGTTCTGCATCCTAGTCTCCAGGGCAGCAAAAAACAAGCTTGCTCCTCCTGTCTCTATGACTTCCCCTCACATATTTATACATGGCTATCATGTCTCCTCTCAGGCTTCTTTTCTTCTGGCTAAACATGCCCAGCTCTTTAAGCCACTCCTCATACGGCTTGTTCTCCAGACCCTTGATCATTTTAGTCACCCTCCTCTGGACACATTCCAGCTTATCAACATCTCCCTTCAATTGTGGTGCCCAGAATTGGACACAATATTCCAGATGTGGTCTGACCAAGGCAGAATAGAGGGGTAGCATGACTTCCCTGGATCTAGATACTATACTCCTATTTATGCAGGCCGAAATCCCATTGGCTTTTTTTGCTGCCACATTACATTGTTGGCTCATGTTTAACTTGTTGTCCACAAGGATTCCAAGATCTTTTTTACACGTACTTCTTTTGAGTCAGACGTCCCCCATTCTATATCGTTGTATTTCATTTTTTCTGCCTAAGTGGAGTATTTTGCATTTGTAACTACTACACTTCATTTTGTTAGTTTTGGCCCATCTCTCTAATCTGTTCAGCTCGTTTTGAATTCTGCTCCTGTCTTATTGGGTATTGGCTACCCCTCCCTATTTAGTGTCATCTGCAAACTTGTTGATCATTATTTTATTATTATTATTTCAAATTTATAGGCCGCCAGTCCCCGGGGGCTCGGAGCAGCTTGCATCAGACATGAGTGATACAATAAAACAGTAAAAACAGTAAAATATAAAACTGATTAGCCAGGTGGGAAGCCCTGCCTAAACAGATAAGTCTTGCACGCTCTCCGAAACACTAGTAAGTCTTTGAGCGTATGAACTTCAAGCGGAAGAGTATTCCAAAGAGACAGAGCCGCAGCAGAGAAGGCCCCTGCGCCTGGTCTTTGTAGATCATATGATCTTGAGACTGGGAACTACAAGCAGCATTTGATCTTCAGGTCGAAGTGGTCTCTAAGGTTGATAAAAGGCAAGTCGATTTTTTTAGATATAATGGGCCGGAGCCGTGTAATGCCTTGAAGGTGAGGACCAATAGCTTAAAGATGACTCGATACTCGATCGGAAGCCAGTGAAGTTTTTGCAGAATTGGAGTGATGTGGCACCTTGCAGGGGCCCCCTCCAAGAGTCTAGCAGCTGCATTTTGGACCAGTTTAAGTCTACAGATGATAGACCCTGGTAAGCCGATGTAAAGAGCATTGCCATAGTCTAGTCTCAAGATGACCAAGGCCTGGATCACTGGGGCTAGGTCATCTCTACGGAGGTAGGGGGCCAGGCATCTGATACGACAAGATGGAAGAAGGCCGTTCTACTGATGGTGGACAACTGGGCTTCCATTGTCAATCGAGAGTCTAATTAGACACCCAGGCTCTTCGCTCGAGGTGACGGGCGCAATGTCACGCCATCTAGGGTCAGTAAATTGATGGTCCCACCACTCGGGGACCCCAGCCACAGGATCTCCATTTTTGCAGGGTTCATTTTCAGCCTGCTAGACTGAAGCCATCTGGTAACGACCTCCAGACACTGATGGAGATTGCACAGTGCTGTGTCTGGTTGACCAGACATCTTCAGGATAAGTTGAGTGTCATCGATGTATTGATAACACTCTAACCCGAAGTCTCGGACTAGCTGTGCAAGAGGTCACATGTAGATGTTGAATAAGAGCGGTGAGAGGATGGCTCCTTGGGGTACCCCACAAGATAGGGAAGACCTTTCTGATGTCCGCCCTCCCCACTCAACCTGCTGACCTCGATTACGGAGGAAAGAGGACAGCCAGTTGAGAGCTATACCTCTGATTCCCACAGTCAAGAGCCGATGAATCAGAAGGTCATGGATGACTGTGTCAAAAGCGGCTGTGAGATCTAGCGATACCAGAAGAGCCGCCCCTCCCTGATCCAGTTGGCAGTGGAGTTGGTCCACAATGGATACCAGCACCGTCTCCGTTCCATGTCCAGCCCAGAAGCCAGACTGAAAGGGGTCTAAACCAGCTGTGTTGTCAAGGAACTGTTGCAATGATACAAGAAGATGGTACAAACCAGCATCAGTATATAAAATCAATATATTGTATGGTAAGGTTTCGTATGGTCATGAATAATAAAGCATATCAATTACATATTCAATACATGTTACCGTGTCCTTGGCGCGAAACTGGTCTATAAATCTCAGTCCAGAATGCGAAAGAGTGAATCTCGATGAGAGTTCCAAATGGTAGTCCCAAAATTCAAATTAAAGGTATATTCCAAAGACAGTAGGTAAAGGAAACCTTGTCCATAATAGGAGTCGCATTAAAGCAAAGAACCGGAGCCAAACATCCAGGCTCCGTGATATCAATCAGGTAAGCCGACGGGAGGGGTATCTTCTGGAATCGGGGCCGCAGTACATCCGTTTCGTTTCTTTTTCAAGGCTATACATATAACATAAGCAGGTTCTTTTCCTATGATTTATAATAATAATAATCAGTAAAGAGTTTCCATCAATAACCCCATACAGAAAACATAAGATAATACAGTCAAATATGGCAATACATACCGCAATACAATGAGATCCTATCTTAAACCCATCTCAATCCGAAGGGGTGACCACAAAGGTAAGCATAATGGGAAAACACACACATTTAAAGCTACCTAACCAATCAGGAAGGTATGCAGGCCGACCGGCTCGTTATGGCCATGAGGTAACTCTGTGTTTAATTTAATTGTCCAGAGTAATTCTAATTTTAAGAGCACCTGAGTGGTGTTGCCGTGTGCTGGAACATTGGCCTTTTCCAAAAACATTTCTGAAGTTTGATTCCAAATAGTCCTGTGAAGAATGCCCTAAGGACCTTAATACACAGTCATAAATCCTGTTTCTAGTGCCCTTCGCCTGCTCATACATATGTGCATTATCATATGACCAATTGATCACTTTTCTTTTGGCCAGCAGCATACTTCTGGTGGCAAAATAAGACAATACAGAGATAGGCATGCAGGACTGCTTGCCTAAGTATTTGTATTAATACTTTATATTAACATATTCTACATTTTTAAAATAAATATCAAGTGAATGTGCGAGAAAGGAATGTTTCCTATACAGACCTTGTGGCAGAAACAACTGAGGGCTAGACTACATTCATAATATTGCCAAAGCTCAAGACACTATGGCAAATGCCAACTGTTGGCTTCAATCCAGTTGAGGAAGAGCAGGGATTGTCTTGCAGGGCCTTGAAGCCATGATAGATTCAGGGATAGGAGGAGGGAGCCTGTTAAAGCTCTCACTCAATGATCTTGGCTGGGAGAAAGCTCCAGGCAGCTCTTGAACAATTGGCACCATTGAAAGCCACAAAGGACAACAGAGCAACCATTTTGTTGCTTCTTCCCCTACATTGCCTTCTATTGTGCAATAAAAGTGGACAATGTTTGGCTATGTGAGCCAGCACCACAAGGCTGGAAATGTTTTTTTTTAAAACTGCAATGCCCAGAATGCCTTAGCAAGCTTAGCCAGAATTTCCTACACTGTTGGTTTGCTAATACCTAAGACAAGCAGGGAGTCCATATGGCAGATTGAGTGTTAGGATACCCATTTTGTTGGGTGCCTTCATTTCAGAAAAAGACAATAAAGTCACAAATGTTTTCCAATTTCCCTTAATTGTTTCCCTTTATTAGTTTGAAATTGTGCAACTCTGTAGGAACAAAAATGTTTTAATGTTTCTCTGTTGGGATAAAAGAATGTCATTACATTGGCTCTTTATCAAACTGCAAAGCCCAGGATGCCACAGCCTTGGCAGTTAAAGTGGACTCATAGTATTATACATGTTCAGTGAGGACGGGTTCCTAAGCTATAGTGATGGGGACCTGGATGGGGCTTTATTGTCCATACCTAATTTAGGACTGTACACTTTAGCAACAGTACCACTTTAAACTTGTTGGAGTAGAAGATAGGCAGCCCTCAGCAAAAGTGGTGCATGCTGAAAAGGGACAACTCCATCTCACAGCAACAGACAAGCTAATGCACTCTGCACTGCGTGAAGCTTCCTAACCAACCATACAACTAGCCCCACCTTTAAAACATCTTACATGCATACCTTAATAAGTAATTTGTGAAACAGCCTTATGGTCCATTTCTCTAGTTTATTTTTGATATGTCAGAGTCATTGTAATGTAACCTTACCTTGTTTATTTTACTTTGTGAATGTTTTTGCTGGAATGAGCCCTCATGTGGAGAGCATTGGTATTTATCACATCAGGGATTAACTGGGGGGTAGGCTGAATCTACATGGGCAGAATAATTCATCCCATCTTCGCTCTTAGTCCTGTTGGAACACACAATGTTTCTTTCATCCTGACATGAAAACACTTCTTTTGATGGCTGAGAACTTTAAAGTGATTTTTAAAAAACCTTTAGTGTACTCCACTGTTTGGTGAAAGAATCGTGGATTTTTTGTTTTTGTTTTAATGGTTTGAATCTCAAACTGGGGTCTCAGTGGAAATAGGGTGGAGAACAATGTGGTAGCTCAAGGCTGGTGGGTGGTGACCAGTTGGTGAGTGGGTGGGTGGCATGGAGTTGCCAGAAATGTGCCACCCATGTACCTGCTCAGCTACGAAAGTCTGGAAGAGTCAGTACAATAATTTTTATTTGTCCTCTGGACATATGTTAAACATGGAATTTTTGAATACTTGCTGTATTGGTGGGGAGAGCTCACTATAAAACACATAAACACTAGGCCTGTTTGATCAAGGAAAAAATGGCTCAAAACTTGTTGCGGATGTAGGGGGTGCTGGCGGTTCGAATCTGAATGACTTCCAAATTTTTCTGGAAAAAATTAGAAATTTTCCGAATTTTTCAGAAATTTCGGAATTGATTTGTTTATGGTGTCTGCGATTGCGCAATGTGTGAAAACCTGCAAACAGGCAAAATTTGGGGATTCCCTTTCCCTCAGTTTCAGACCGCTACTGACAAAACTCGTCACAGTGGTAGAAAGCTCTCCAAAGTGTTTCTGTGTGATTCCCCAAGAAAATGATTGGATTACTAGATTCGTAGTTTCCCAAAGTACCACGTGTAAGCCCAAACAGACAAAGGGGGCTCTCCAAAGTGTTTTTGTGTGGTTCCCCAAGGAAAAGCTTGGATTACTAGATTTGTAGTTTCACAAAGTACCACGTGTAAGCCCAAACAGACAATGAGAGCTCCAAACTTTTATGTTTTCCCAATGAATTTATTATCAACAAAGGGGAATTGTGATTTCCCAAGGTACAGAAGGCAAACCCCAGGAGAAAATAAACCCTTAAAACTTGTATTCCCTGCCTCACTAAGGGAATTAACAGCAAAGGAGAAATAGTTCCCAAGCCAAGCCCCAGTCATTCACTGGCAAAGTGGTGGCTGGCTTTGCTCCTTTCCACCCAAGCAAGCCCCAATCCTCTTACACAGCAGTGCAAAAAAACCTTTAAACAAAGTGGTGGCTGCTGGCTTTGCACCAAGCCAAGCCCAGGGCCAGTAGTCCTTCTCTTGCAAAGCAGTGGCTCACTGGCTGGCTTTGCACCTTTCCCACCCAAGCAGATGCCCTATTCCCTAGCCTCTTTTCCGTTCACGTCCTGGGCTCGCAATGAGACCACGATGCATGTGCGTCCCTTTTCAAAGGGTAATGGCTGCTGTCCCGAAACCTAACCCCATCCCTCCCAAGGTGGTTTCCCCTCATTGGCTGGAGGCAATCAACTGCTTACATGAAACCATCTGATTGCCTCCAGCCAATGAGGGGAAACCACCTCGGAAGGGGTGAGAATCTAAGGCTGATTCCTTCCTGAACCAGGAAGTGGGTCGGAAAAAAATGGCAGTGATGGCTTCAAATTGGCAAATCTACTTCCAGGTTGCTTACATCGCTTTGATACTGCTTCAAAAGTGAATTTAAACTGAATTCATTCCGATTTACGAGCATTCCAAGCGAAACTACCCAGGCCTAATAAACACTTTCCTGGGGGCAACACTATTGAATTATTATTATTATTATTATTAGTGTTGTTGATGTTAATTTTCATCCTGCCTATCTCTAGATTGGGATGCAAAGTGACTTGAATTCAGTAAATGAATATGCCATATGAGATTACTCCATATGCTCTCAATCCTACACCCATTTTCCTGGGAATTTGCTGAAGCAGCAAATTGGAGCAAGTGTGCAGTGAAAGCAACACATTTGAAAGCTAAAAGTCCAGGTATGCACCCAATCCAGTAGGAATGCAGGTGGGCAGTCAGAATGCAAATAAAGAAGAGGTAACATTAAAAAGCTTTTGATTAATTGAATATGTGCAGAATACGTGCAGAATTGGCAGGAACAAAAGCTCAGTATGTGGAACATGTGCACAGTTGGTGGGGGCTACATGGACTGTTCTTTCCCCACTTTCTCCCTGGTCACTAGGCATGAGAAAAAAGTTATGAAAATTAAAAGAAATTGTAAGTGATTCGTATGTAATGGGACTTTCTAGTTTATACGCATCACGGCAGCTAACCAGGAAGTAAACTTTCTTTTACGGTCCTTGAGGCCAACAATTTGCGAAATGATCGTAATTAATTCTTAATTATTGTACTACTCACTTCTCCCTGTCTTCTCCCCCTCATTTCCTTCCCGCCTTCATTCATCTTCTTCTTTTTCCCGCATTTCTATGGGGAACTGGAAGTGACGCTGCTGCTAGGCATTCTGGAAAGTGTAGTCCTCCACGCTTCTCCTCCCCCCCCTCTGCTCTCTCTTCCTCGTGGTGGCGGTGGTTTGGGGTCTTGGCCTTGGTGCTCTTGGCCGGCTTGGGCTTGGCTTTCGGGCTCTTGTCTTCTGCGGAGACTCTCTGTCTTGCCCCACCGCACGGGCCAACTTCACACACACACACACACACACACACACACACACTTCTCCTCCTTTCTCTCCCTGCACTCTCTCACATGCTTCTCCTCTGCCTCCTCCTCTTTCCTGGTGGCTTCTCCCCCTCCCTTCTCTTCCCCGTTGCTCTGTCTTGCCCCATCGCACGGGCCAACTTCAGCCCTCCAGGTGTTTTGGGCGCCAACTCAGTCCCCCCTCCCCTGCTCTGCTTTCTCTCCCTGCCTCCCTCTCAAACACACACGCGCTTCTCCTCCTTTCTCTCCCTGCACTCTCTCACATGCTTCTCTGCCCCCTCCTCTTTCCTGGTGGCTTCTCCCCCCCTCCCTTCTCTTCCCGTTGCTCTGTCTTGCCCCACCGCACGGGCCAACTTCACACACACACACACACACACACACACACTTCTCCTTTCTCCCCCTGCACTCTCTCACATGCTTCTCTGCCCCTCCTCTTTCCTGGTGGCTTCTCCCCCTTCTCTTCCCGTTGCTCTGTCTTGCCCCATCGCACGGGCCAACTTCAGCCCTCCAGGTGTTTTGGACTTCAACTCACACAATTCCTAACAGCAGGTAGGCCAGCATTTCTCGACCTGGGCATCAGGACCCTGGGGTCACGAGGGGAGTTGCGTGGGATTGCCAAAGACCATTACAAAACACAGGATTTTCTGTTGGCCATGGAGGTTCTGTGTGGGAAACTTGGCCCAATTCTGTCATTGGTGGAGTTCAGAATGCTCTTTGATTGAAGGTGAACTATAAATCCCAGCAACTACAACTCCCAAATGTCAAGGTCTATTTTCCCCAAACTCCATCTGTGTTCACATTTGGGCATATTGAGTATTCATGCCAACTTTGGTCCTGATCCAGGATTGTTTGGGTTCAGAGTGCTTTCCAAATGTAGGTGAACTATATCTCCCCTAAATCACTGTCAATTCCTCCAAAAAAAACCCCTCCAGTATTTTCTGTGGGTCATGGGGGTTCTGTGTGCCAAGTTTGGTCCAGGTCTGTCATTCATGGGGTCTCAGCTGTGGAAGTCAGAGCTGAATTGGTCGAAGGTACTGCGAATCCCATCATCCGTTGCCCATCCTCCCCCAAACATATTGTTTTTGTGATTAATCCCTATGCTTTAACTTTGGTCAATTTGTAACAATGAAAATACATCCTGCATATTAGATATTTGCATTAGAATTCATAAGAATAGGACTTCCGGGTGAAGGCAAATGGCGGCCGCAGCGGTTTCCTGAGGCTCCGCTGGACCCCTCAGCTTGAAACCGAGCCCCTCACCAAGGCAGGGGGCGCAAGGACCCCAAACTGACGGTACAGAGGTCAGTTGACTAAGCGAATCCCGAGGGGGTCACGGAGACGGGAAGACGAGCCTTCTTGGGGCTCAGGAACCGTCACCTCTCCGCAGCGGGGAGCGGCCGGTGAGGGAGCACGCAGCGCGAAAGCGTTGCCTTGGGCCGACCGCCTTCATTTTAATGGCACTAAGGACACTTAACTTGAGAGATTGTGAATGGAAAAGGGAAGGAGACGGGGAGATAAAGCCAACCTCGCAAAGGCATTTTGCTATATTGTTTTGCTTAAAAAAGAGAGAGCGGAAGCAGCATTGAAAGACTCTAGTGACGGCTTGTAAGGGCTGACCGGACTTGAGAAGCTTTGGGAGCTGGGGAATAGAACTCTACGTCAAACCCTAATAACTAATTCTAATCCTTCAAGAAAGGCACCCCACGGGAGAGACCTTCGGGGCAAGTAGCCAACCGCCACTCAGCAACATTGGGTAAAAACCGACTCGGTCCCACGGCTTGTAAAGGGAGGCGGTACCTTTAAGAAGGAGAGAAAGAACAGGCACCGGCGGTTGATGGGAGGAGGACGTCTCTAGCTCAAGGGCGTGCGAGAAATAGAGCGTAGGCGGGGCGGAGAGACGCAGGAGTGACGTAGACTGCGTGGCGCGCCAGATGATGTGGAGACGCTGAGGCGCGGGGACGCCTAAAAGGTGTCGAGCACGCTGACGTACTGAGGAAAAGAGGCGCAAGAAGCGACGCAAGAAGGGCGGAAGCAAGGCTGGGAATCCAGTTGAAGCCCAGCTGAAGCTGAAGCTAGGAAAGGGAGGAAGAGCCCTCCAGTGAGTCGGAGACCAGGAATATAAATAAAAGAAGCCAAACAAAAAGAAGAACTAAACCCTCGGAGAACTCAAGACCCAACTTAAGACCCAACAGGCCTGATAGGTCAATTATAATTTAGTTTGTCTACTATTGTTTTAACCTCTACTGCAGCCAGTGGGGGAGGGAAAAAAAATCAAAAATTACATAATTGGTGTACAAAGTCAAAGAAGTTTTGATTGCCCTCCTGATTAAATCAACCAAAATTAATTATATTAATTTGAGCCAACGAGCAACCCATCCACGGAGAGAATGGACAAATTCCTAAACACCTCAAAGGCTAATTGTAGCACAGCAGTTCTCGTTCGTGCCTGGAGGGCAGGGAATAGGTCCTGGGGTTCCATTAGCTTTAGGGCCTGCAGCAGCAGAAGTGGATTCAGAGGATGAGCTAGATGACTGGGGGGAAGCACAGGGCCCTTCGGATGGGCCTCGCTCGCCTGCAGAGAGCTTGGCATGGGATGAAATGATGTTTGGGCCCAGCATAGATTCCGATCACCAGGTGGAGATGGGAAGCAGCGAAGGGAGTTATGAACACCCAGGGGGGAGGAATTCCCAGGAGTTTGAAAGTGTAAACATGGACGAAGCCGAATGGGAAAGTGCTAGGGAGGAAAGTTCTCAGGAAGATAGCGACACAGCTGCTGAGAGGCAAGGTCGCTCCTTCGAT
Source organism: Anolis apletophallus (assembly GCA_030556195.1). Taxonomy (NCBI): domain Eukaryota; kingdom Metazoa; phylum Chordata; class Lepidosauria; order Squamata; family Anolidae; genus Anolis; species Anolis apletophallus. The sequence goes on along the minus strand of JARBWK010000002.1, from coordinate 92,711,472 downwards.
AGGAGACGGGACATTGAATCTACCAGGAGGGCTTGGTCTAGGGTCCTAGACAGGCCGAGGTCCATGAGCAGAGATTGGAGACGGAGAAGCCTAGAGCGTTGTGGACCTCGGCCGAAGGATTAAGTATAGGGTCCGTGGGAACGCATCCCCAGTTCTCCGGCCACGTCTTTCCTGGATAGGCGTGAAGCGGAGTGGGACCACAAGCTAAGCCGTGGTCATCAAGCCTTGCCTTGCCTTTGTTCCTGATCCACATAGATTTGTGGAGCCTTGCTTTTGTTCCTGATCCACATAGCTTTGTGGAGCCTTGCCAAGCTTCAAGCCTCTTTGCTAAGTTCCTTTGGACTATACTGCTTACTACCTTTTGGACAATCTTGCTTACTATTATTGGACTATTGCTTATTATTGGACTATATACTCTTTGGAACTGTTTTTATACTCAATAAAGTAGTTAGCCTTCAGTACGTCTCCGTGTGTGTGATTAAGGGGCCCGCTACGTCCGTGATCGTGACAAATAAACAACAACCAGGCCCGCCCGGATCGAGAAGGAACTCCCTCCCTGGTGAGGTCTCCGGGAAAGAATTACTAATAGAAATACAAAAAATGAGAGAACAGCTGCAAGAACAGCTACAGGACAACAGAGAAAAAATGGAAACAAAGATCAAAGAACTCTTCAAGGAGGAATTAGCTACTATGAAAGAGGAACTGAAACAAGAAATCAAAAGTGAGCTGGCTGATATGAAGAAAGAAATGGAAGGCATGCAAAAAGAACTAAAAACTATGAAGACAGAAACTACCACGACAAAAAAATGCAAAAGCAGATCGAAGAAAAATTCAATAAAATGGAAGAAACGCAGCAGAGACTAGAAAAACAGCAAGACCTATGGGCCATAAAAGAGACAGAATTCCAATTAAGATACAGGAACCTTGAGGAAGGAGAGGATCAAGACCTAAAACAGTTGGTCGCCCAGATATCCGCAGACATTCTGGGAGAGAGCTTAGAATCAATGATGCAAAACGTGGACAGAGCCTTCAGAATCAATACCAGTTATGCAAGAAGAAATAAGGTACCCCGAGACGTACTGGTCACTTTCAATAAAAGAACAACACGGGAAGAGATTCTAAAAAACAAATCCAAAGGACCAGTTGCTTACAGGGGGAAAGCAGTTATTATACTGAAGGAGTTCACGGCATCAGCAATGAGCAAAAGAAAAAAATATTATTTTCTTGTAGACGATCTGAAAAAGCATAATATTAGGTTTAAATGGGAGAAAACAGAGGGAATCTCCCTGAATCTCAACGACAACAAATTTTGGCTTACTTCAGTAGAAAAAGCGAGAGACTTCCACAAAGACCTAAAGAAACATCTGGAAAAGAAGAAAAGAGAGGATGACCAAAGAAATAAACCAAAAGATGGATCGACTAAAGAACCTAAGAACGGCCAGCAAGAGTATAAAAAACAAGATTTAAAAAGGCAGAGACCGAACTCAACAGAGGACACCGACACCGCCGACGTCGAAGGAGCTGTAGGAGGAATAGGAGTGGACGCACACCCAGAACAAACCAACGATGGAAGTCAAGATACTTTCTAACAATGTAAACGGACTAAACTCACCCAATAAAAGGAGATTAATTGTTAATAATCTGGAAAAGGGTAATTTTGACTTAATTTTGTTACAAGAAACACACATTTCACAGAAGCAGGTGTCTAATTTGAACCAAAAACAATTGGGAAGAGTGTTCTATTCATCATCACCACAAAAAAAATGGAGTAGCCATGTACATTAAAGAGACATTAGACCCGACCCTGGCCTTCAAAGATCAGGAAGGCAGAATTTTGGGAGTTAAAATAAAACTCAATAATCAAATGGTCTTAGCGTGCAACATCTACGCTCCTACAGGAGCGAAATCCAAATTTATCAAACAACTAAGAAAGTTTCTAACGGAAGAAACTTATGACAATATCATTTTGGCGGGTGATTTTAATGGTGTAATGGACTGCGACTTAGATAAATCTAAAAAGAGGAAAAAAGGGACAGATGTAAAGGGTGGGAAATTACCAAACAGTTTAATGAGCTTGAAAAAAGACCTCCAGTTACTGGACATCTGGAGGATAAGAAATACGAAGGAAAAGGACTATACATTTTACTCAGCACGCCACCTGGTATGGTCGCGTATCGATATGATATGGACATCCAGAATGCTAACCCCAAAGGTAGGGAAGGTCTCAATACTTCCGAGACAAAACACAGATCATTGCCCCCTAACATTGGTGATATCCGGGACAAAACCTGAACGAAGGTGGAAATTAAATAGCAATCTACTTCAAACGGAATATGAAATAGAACACAATAAAGAGCTACTCAAAGAATACTTTGAATTGAACAACAAAGGAGAAATAAAAAAAGAAATCTTATGGGACGCCAGCAAAGCGGTGATGCGGGGTTATTTTATTCAACAAGGCGCAGCTAAAAATAGGAAAAGACATGAAAGACATAATAACCTAAAAAAAGAACTGGAAGAAAAAGAAAGACAGTTAAAGCTCAAACCCGATAACAAAAAGATCCGTCTAGAGACTGATTTAATTCGCAGAGAAGTGAATGAAGCCCAAATTGCCCAAATGGCCAGAAATTTAAAATATATGAAAATGAACTACTTTGCGGATATTAACAAACCAGGCAGGTTCCTCGCGGGTAAATTAGCTAAAAGAAAGCAGACCAAATATGTAACCCACCTAATAAAGGAGGGAAAGGAGATATTTAGGGAAAAGGAGATAATTCAGAATTTTGAAGAATTTTATAGGAACCTCTATAAAAGGGATAACACAACACTTGAAGACATACTTGCATATCTTGCAAAGCAAAAAATAGAGAAAATAAACGATGACCAAAGACACTCATTAAACAAACCAATAGGGCTGGAAGAAGTTAAAGATGCAATTAAAAGACTTCCTACCAACAAAGCTCCAGGGCCAGACGGGCTAACAGCGGCATATTATAAGACCTTTATAAATGAATTAGCCCCTTACCTCAAAGATGTCGCAAACAATATACTAGATGGCGCCCAGGTACCAAACTCATGGCGGGAGGCAGATATTATATTGATTCATAAAGGTTCGACGGATCCAAAATGCATGGGAAACTACAGACCGATTTCGTTGCTCAACAACAACTATAAGATCTTCACATCGATAATGGCAAAACGACTGTCAGTCCTTCTAAATGAAACATCCAGGAAGATCAAACAGGATTCCTCCCAAACAGACATATGAGGGACAACATCAGAACCCTTCTGGACGCAATCGAATATTATGACGTTAACAGACAAACAGAGGTAGGATTTCTGTTTTTGGATGCCCAGAAGGCATTTGATAATGCAAACTGGGAATTTTTGTTGGAAGTTAGAAAGAGTAGAGACATGGGCCACCAATTCCTCAACATGATATCAGCGATATATAGCAATCAACAGGCAAAGGTTATAATTAATGGCAGAACCTCCGGAACTATACAAGTTCAAAAAGGAACAAGGCAGGGGTGTCCTATCTCCCCATTACTTTTTATTATGATAGTGGAGTTACTGCTACAGGACATAAGAGCTGACGAATCATTGCGAGGACTGAGGGTTCAAGGGGAAGAATTCAAACTTAAAGCGTTCGCCGACGACGTTGTCCTAATCATAGAACACCCAGTAGAAAAGATCCAGCTCTGGATTTAAAAAATTAAAGAATTTGGGGAAGTGGCAGGCTTCAAAATTAATTATGACAAAACAAAACTACTGGTCAAAAATCTGAAGAAAGAGAAGAGAGAGAAAATACAAGAACTAGCGGGCATCCAAATCACAAATAAAATACGTTATTTGGGCATCACCATTACACCTCAAAACAACCAACTAATCAAAAACAATTATGAAACAGCATGGAGCATGATTAGGAAGAAGATAGTTGGAAACATTTAAATTTAAGTTTACAGGCGAAAATAGCCGCGGTGAAAATAGACATTTTACCTAAAATGATCTTTTTATTCCAATCAATTCCGATTCTTAGAACAAACTATTGTTTTGATGTTTGGAGAAAGGACATCTTGAAATTTATATGGGCAGGTAAGAAATCCAGAGTAAAATATAAGCACCTGACAGCGAGGAAAGAACATGGGGGCTTAGCCCTCCCCAACCTACAACTTTACTATCAAGCAGCAGCACTTACGTGGGTGAAAGACTGGGCCACATTAACAAAAAGAAGACTGCTAACTCTGGAAGGGTATGACGTACGGCGCGGCTGGCACGCATACCTATGGTATGATAAAGCCAAGGTAGAAAAACAATTTACGAATCATTATATAAGGGCGGCCCTATTAAAAGTGTGGTGCAAATATAAAAATCAATTTCACAAAGCGACGCCCCTCTGGATATCCCCATCTGAAACGCAACATAAGAGAGAACTCCCCCTAACCAAATGGTATACATATAAAGATTTAATTGAAAGAGATGGGGTGGCCTGGAAGTTAAAAACTCGAGGAAAATTAGGAGAAGCAGGTATAAACCTGTCGTGGTTTCATTATGCCCAAATCAAATATTATTTCAGAGAAGACAAAATAAATAGTTTTATCCAGACCCAAACGACATGGGATCTGGTCTTGTTAAAAAACAAAAAGCTGATAAGAATACTATACAACCAGCTACTGGAAAGGGACACCGAAACGGAAGTCGTAAAAGACAATATGATCAAGTGGGCGCAAGACTTCGGCCACTCCATATTACTACGAGAATGGGAGGAAATATGGAGGAAGAATATGAAATACGCGGGGGCAACAACAATCTCGGAGAATTGGACAAAACTGTTTTATCGCTGGCATTTAACACCACAAAAGCTGGCTAAGCTTTATAAAAACCTAAATAACAGGTGTTGGAAGTGTAAGGAGCAGATTGGGACCTTCATGCATTGCTGGTGGTCGTGTCCACTCACTAAAAAATTCTGGAAGAAGATACATACACACATCCAGAAAAGCCTTGAGACCGAAATTGAGTTTAAACCTGAATATTATTTATTAAATTTAACGCAGGACAACTTAGACAGGGAAAAAGATTTAAAAAATTTTTTTTATGGCTACGGCAGCAAGGGTGGTCGTGGCAAAGAACTGGAAACAGGAAAGCTCACCAGACCCAATAGAATGGGCTATAAAACTAGCTGAATATATGGATATTGACGCTCTAAGAAGCTCAGTTAACAATCAGAACCTAAAGCTCAAGACGAACTGGCAACCCATAAAAGCCTACTTAAAAAATGCAAAGTTTTAAGAACGCAATGCAAGCAAAAGAACCACAGGAGAGGATGGCTGTAAATATACTGGGACCTGATGTACGACAAGCAAAGATGGATCCCCTGTCCTCCTGACCGGGAGACACAGACATTTTTCTGGCTGACCTAGAGGTTAGCAACCCTCTATCACTATCCCTCTAGCACTTCCCTACCTACTACCCTCCCTCTCCCTCTCTTCTCCGTTCCCTCCCCCTCCTTCTCCCTTTCTCTTCCCCCCCCCCATCTCCTATCTTCTCCCCTCTCTTCACTATCTATACTTTTATGAAACGACTGTAAAATCAACTCAATAAAAATGATTTTTTAAAAAAAAAGAATTCATAAAAATAGCAAAATTATGAAGTAGCCACGAAAATATGGATGGGGGTCACCACAACATGAGGAACCACTGCATTAATACATATATCTTTCTGTTTAATTGCTATTAGGGAAATAAAACGTGAACAAAGGAAGGAAGGAGACAAAGGAAGAAGTAGAGAAAGGGGGAGGGAAGGAAGGAAAGAGAAAAGAAGGGATGTGGAACCGAACCAAAGAGCAAAGGAAGGAATGAAAGAAGAGGGTAGAGAAGGAAGAAAGGAGGGGAAGGGGAAAAATAAAGGGGGTGGGGAGAGAATCGTACTTCACTTTCACAATTGTCCTGAGAGCTAGTAGCTAGCTACTACCTCTTATATTTATGTTATACATCTACAGCTCCAGTGAATTGCACTCCAGAGGTGAAGGGGAATGTTCCCCCCTTGATTTGCCTGTGCTTTTAACTGTTTCCCTGCTTTGCCTACTTTAGAACTAATTAAGAATTTCGTTAGTAATTACGTTACATTTTAGAACTTTTTGGAAATTTTTTTGTAAGTCTTTCTATTACTAATAACCCCCCATTAGATTTTCGAATCCCGATTTTTGGGTTCTAAACCATGCCTGCTGGTCACCATAGGCATGGGGTGCCCATGACAGCCAGGAGCTTGCACAGATTATGTGTCCATGTGCAGCCATTGTGATGGCATGGCCCCAATCTGTCTTCTTTTCACTGCTCAGATGAGCACGGGTAAAAGGGGGTGTGGTGTCCCATTTGAAAGTAGACTAGTCTGCATTGGACCCAATTGTGCTGTTCACACGGTGTCCAAATGTCAAAGTTGTTCTGGAGCTTTAGCCAAATTTCAGAATACTCCCCAACTTTCCTGAACATTGGACTAAACTAGATTAACCTGTCTTACCCAGTTATAACAACTAGAAATCCCTGGACATCATGAAGGAGCAACATCATGGCCAGTGTGGACAATTCTGTCTGTGTAGAGAAGTCTTTCTAGAAACACACAGATGAATGTATGCAGCCTAGATCCTGCTACAAAATGGATATGAATAAACTTGCTAAGATTTTTACGCCATTTGTTTTGAACTTCCTGATCTTAAAACCTCATTTGACTAAGTGTTCCTAAATACTCTTATACTGGAGATTAAGACAATCTTCATCATGCACTTTTATTCCCAAAAGAGCTGTTTTAATCTTGCTTTAGACCATGATGGAGGAAAAGAGACACTTGCTTCCACTTGAACAATCTCTTGCACAAGCAGAACTAGTAGAGGCCTGCCTAGCTATATCACTATTTTACATAAGCATTTACAAGAGCACAATTACTAGCTATTTGCCTTTCACTAATGGTTCTTTGGCTTTGCATCATGATATCAATATTTTCTTTTTCTTTGAAAATTGTGTGTGCAAATTGATTTATTTACCATATTTATGGTGTATATATATATATATATATATAGAGAGAGAGAGAGAGAGAGAGAGATTTATTGATTAATGGAGGAATGAAATCTGTTACATTTTCCACTCAACATGTAGAGCACTATAATTCATTCCCATATAGATTTATTACATTTTATAGTCCAGAAAAGTGTTGGCTCAGTGTATTGGCCCCAGTCCATTTCATTCTTATATGGATCTAGATTGCAAACTTCTTTCTCTCCCTGCAGCCCTTCTTTATCACATTTGTACCATCTATAAACTCCCAGGGAAGAAAAAGGGGAAAGCCTGAGGAGAAGAACAGAAATAGTTTTTCCCAACTTTGAACAAATACACATAAATATCTGAGGCGGGAAAGGAGTGTTTTGGTTAGAAACCGGCTTTTCCCAGACCATATGGTGAAAATTGCTCTGTGGTTTCTGATGCTAAATGCCCAAGGAGGTCTCGCAGGAGTTTTAATTTGAAATGATAGACGAGAGAGAGAGAGAGAGAGAGAGAGAGAGAGAGAGAGAGAGAGAGAGAGAGAGAGAGAGAGAGAGAGAGAGAGAAATAATTGCTGATTGTTCCTGGGCTGAGCTGTAATTCACCTGGACTAAATCCCAGCGGTAAAATTAGACCCGTGAAAATGGAATATGGTGACTAAAGTGGGCATTTTAGGAGGGACAGGCTTAAAAAGAAACACCTCCCCTTTCCTTACAAAAAAGTGCCTTCTTTCTGAAGGAACAGATGGTGCCCTGCTCTCCCTTCTGAAGAGATGTGTAGTGCACATTCCTTCACTCTGTCTTCTCAGATAACTGAGTTATACAGCACACGACCATCTGGTGTATGACACATCTTGTGTCCGGCAAACAATGCCCGGCAAACCTCTTCAGGGGAGAGGTTAGTTTCTACGGTAACAGCAGCATGTGCAGCTCTAGGCCTAATTCAGATGCAGGCCTCCTCACTTGTCTCTATTCTTTGCCTGGCTATTGTTGTCACTTGGGCTTTTGCTGCTTGGTTACTCAGAGACTGACAATATCGGGGAGTATTTTGTCCCCGGACCCCAGAAGCCATTGTCTCCGAATTTTGTTTCATTATGGAGGAATTCAATGTCCAATGGTGGACCGAGGCATCTGCTGGAGAGCGATAAGGCAAGTGCCTTTTGGAGGAGGAGGGCTTTTGCACTCGCCCAACGACAGAGCTTTGAATTATTTAGGCTGTGGTCGGACAAGCCTTTCCAATTGGCAGCATTTCAATGGGGCACTTGTGGACGGGGGAGTGAGGTGGAGGCAGAGTGAGGGGCAGCTTATCTATTTGTTTGCTTCATTTGAGTGGAATTGCAGTTGTTGCACAGAAGAAGGAAAAAACGAAATACAATAAGCATTTTTCAAGAGACACTATTCACCACAAGCTTGAATACGACACTTGGCACTATGAGCGTATGGCCCGAGATTGTCCCAGACAAGCAACACTCTTGCCACAGGATTTGATAAGCTATTTTCACAGGTTTTCTGATCCATAGAAAGCATGTCATTAGGGATACTCAGCGTAACCAAAAACTCCCAATATATACTATGCATGTACAAGTTGAGCATTTCTTATCCAGAATTCAACATCCAAAACACTCAAAGATCCAAAATTGCCCATCTGTGTGGCTGAGGAAGTGACACCTTTGCTTTTAGATGGTCCAGTTGACACAAACGTTGTTTATATGACGCATACATGAATTCATGTTTAGACTTGGGCCCATCTCCATGATATCCCGTTATGTACATCTATTCAAATACAAGTCTTCTAAAAGCCAAAATAATCTGAAACCCAAAATACTTCTGGTCCCAAGCATTTCATATAAGGAATGCTCAACTTGTACAGAATATTGATTAAACTTTTGATGCCACAACTACATCCTATGGATTTCTGGGATATGTGGTTTGAGGGCATTCAAGCTCTAAAAACCTCATGAAATGACAAGTCTTTGAATTCCATAAGATGGAGACATGGCAGCTGAGATGGTATCAATGTGCTGTTCTTAAGTAGTGTAAAAGGGTCTCATGCCCTTTCACACTATTCAAGAACAGCACATTGATACCATCTCAACTCCATACTGTTGGATTTTTATTTTTTCCATCACCTGAATAATAATTATTATTATTAATAATGATATTTATTTCTTTATATACAGTCCTATCTCCCCGAAGGGACTCAGGGCAGTGAACAGCAAAGTCAGCAAACATTCGATGCTGTACAAAAGAAAAACACATAAACAAACCATCCCAACCAAAACCCTTGCAGATCTATATTTAAACCAAAAATAAGACTCATTATAAAAATAAATAATAACATGTAACATTTACAATTCCATAGTAATCCATCAAGAAAACAAATTCACACCTCTTCCCCCTGCCCCAAGTTCAGCTTCAGTCCATAGGTATTAATATATCAATGCATCAGCAGTAGTGTTCAGGTGTGAATATTGTCACATTTTCTTAGAAATTGTGGATAATAATAATAATAATAATAATAACTTTATTATTTGTGAGTCGCCCTCCACCCCTGGTGCTCCGGGCGACTTACATCATTTAAAAACCCCAAATACATCAATTTAAAAACATAGGTACAAAGCGCCAGAAAGGCTCAGTCTCCAGACGTCCGATCAAGCCCCAAATGCCTGGCAAAAGAGCCAGGTTTTCAGGTCAGACAAGAATCTGATTGGGGCTGATGTGGCCCTGAGAGCAGGCGGAAGGGTGTTCCAGATCATGGGAGCCGCCACGGAGAAGGCTCTCCGACGGGTCTCTGTCAGCCGAGCCTCTCTCACCCCAGGGATGGCTATACGATCACCATTTATGGCGCGCGCTGGCCTTTCGCGGCGTTGGTCTGTCAGCCGATTGCCCAAATAAGCTGGCCCAATTTTATGCCGTGCTTTAAAGGTTAGCGCCATAAGTTTGTAGATCACTCTGAACTCTGTGGGCAGCCAGTGAAGATCTTTTAGAATTGGAGAGATATGGTTCCTGACTGATGCCCCAGAGATGAGTCTGGCCGCTGCGTTCTGAATGAGTCTCAGCCTCCGGGTTGTGGACAGAGGTAGGCCCGCATATAGGGCATTGCAATAATCAAGACGCGAGATGACGGTGGCATGAATCACGGTTTTCAGCGCCTCTGGTGGTAGGTAGGGGGCCAACCGTCGGGCCCTACGAAGATGGAAAAAGGCACCCTTGGCTGCGGCCTGGGTCTGGGCTTCCATCGTCAGTCTCTCGTCCAGGATCACTCCCAAGCTCTTCACCGCCGGAGCCGGGGACAGGGGCTCGCCTTCAAAGAGTGGCAGTGGTGAGTGAGGGTCGAGTCGGCCCGGCCAGAGGATCTCCGTTTTTGCCGGGTTGATTTTGAGCCTATATGCTCTGAGCCAGCTTGTCACTGCTCTCAGCCCTTGGCTGAAGCTATCCGGCACCGACGACATCCCTGGGTCGAGCTTCAGCAGCAGCTGTGTGTCGTCGGCGTACTGGTAGCAGCAGAAACCATGGCTCCTAGCAATACTGGCCAGGGGCTGAACGTAGATGTTGAAAAGGGTGGGAGACAGGATGGCACCCTGGGGAACCCCACACTCCAACCCGCATTTCCTAGAGACCTGGCCCTGCCACTCGACCCGCTGCGAGCGGCCCCGTAGGAACGACCCCAGCCAGGTTAGAGCCTTGTCCTGGATCCCGGAGGCAGCCAGGCGATGGAGCAGCAGGTCATGGTCAACAGTGTCGAAGGCCGCGGTTAGATCCAGGAGGACCAGGACTGCCGAGCCCCCGTCCAGCTGGCGGCGGATGTCATCTGTAATCGCTACCAGGGACGGATTCCACTCCATGACCCGCGGAAACCTGACTGGGACGGGTCCAGGCCCCCGGATCGATTTAAGAAATCACGCAGTTGGCTTTCCACCGCCCGTTCCAGGAGCTTACCCAAGAAGGGTAGATTGGCAACAGGGCGGTAGTTTGCCGGGTCGTCGGGGTCAAGGCTCGTCTTTTTCAAGAGGGGGCTAACTCTGGCCTCTTTCAGGGACTCCGGGAAAGTGCCTGTATCCAAGGAGAGGTTCACCAAGTCCCTCAGAGCGTCCGATATGATGTCAATGCAGGACTTGATTAAGTGCGATGGACAAGGGTCCGTGGGGCAGGTCGTCGCTCTTGCCACGGTCACCAGCCTTTTCACCTCTTCCGATGTTAGGGGCCTGAATTCTATGAGGCAGTGCCCATTGGTCCGGGTTGGGTACCGGAACCTCGCGCTCTCTTCCTCAGGAATAAGCGGCAAATCACGCCGAAGTGCCGAGATTTTTCCGATGAAGTACTTTTGGAAGTCATCTGCTGTTATCACAGAGTTTTTGGGCTCACTCCGTGGGGACGCTAGGAGGCTCCGGACTACTTTGAAGATCTGTGCTGTGCGGGAGCCAGCGGCTGTAATCTGGGCAGCATTATAGAGTTTCTTGGCCTCTTTGATCTCACATTCGTACAGCCTGTGCTGTTCTCTGTAGGCTGCTCTGTTTGCCCCGCTGGGTTTCCGTCTCCAGACACTCTCGAGTTGTTTCCTCCGGCGTTTCATCTGCTTTAGGTTCGCTGTGAACCATGGGGAGCTGGTTTTCCTGGGGCGGAGAGGGCGCCTTGGAGCCACCTGGTCGATGGCCCTTGAGAGGACACTGTTCCACCTGGCAACCAGATCTGTCAGTGTTCCTCCGGGAACCTCCAAGGGTTCCAGAGCCGCCGAGAACGCGTGGCCAGCTTGGTGGGTAGGGCCCGTCTCGGTCCTGGGGAGGTCTAGAGCATCCATGTGCAGGAGGAGCTCCCGTGCGCTGGATGTGAGAGGAACTGTGTCCGGGTGGATGTTAAAGTCACCCAGTATGATGAGCCTAGGGAACCTCAGGGCCCAATCAGCAATCAGGTCCAATAAGGCAGATGTGGCCTCCCTATGGGCCCCAGGGGCTCGGTAGACCACCAGAATCCCCGTCTTTTCTCCCACTCCGAGGGTTGCTCCCAGGCATTCTATGGCTCCCAGGCATATTAATGGTGCACTGCAAATAATTTATTCTTAAAAAACAATGAGAAAAAGGGAAAGTTTTCCATATCCACCCAACCATATCTCAACCACCTAGCTGTTGTTTCTCCAAAATCCTGCATCCAAACAGTAAATGCAGGGTTAATGTAGGGGCTTGAGTCTCTTGTAATATGGACATGTTACTTTATTTATTAGGTCGCTGGCCTTTCTGCAAAGGAGAATTTTGCTGCTAATTTGTCTTCTTGCTAGCATAAATAAATAAATAATCTGGAACTATGGGGAAGGCTGCAGCCATTGTGTCTGCCTGCTACAAATGCTCCTTTTAGCTTGGCAGGCCACAGCCACATTGCCTGAGCATTTGGCTGAGCTGGCGCTTTCCAGAAAGTGGGGAGGGGGGTGTCAAAAGTGAAGGGGAGAATATTTAAATGAAGCATTCTAGCCAGTGTAGATTAATAAGGACTGAACATGGAACGTCTCCAGCTTTTCATACTTACTTGCTTTATTTATAAAATGCCTAAAACCATCTGGAAAAGTCAAAATTGAAACCAGGCCCTGCCTATGGGACTTATCATTTAATCAAAGACAAGACAGATTAGTAAGGGAAAGAGAAGAAGGTACCATGGAAGGTCAATCAGAGCGAAAAGGCGTGGCTTAAGGAAATGCTCAATGGTCCCCTCCATGTAAAAGACTTCTATAAAAAAAACACATTGCGAGCAGCTTAAAATGACATAAAATGCATTTATACTACATAGCTGTATCAATGTTGCGCCACTTTAGGAATCATAGTTTTCTCTCAAGGGGACATGAGAGAAAGATATGAGAGAAGCCTCCCACAGGATGATAAAACATCTGGGTGTCCCCTGGGCAACGTCCTTGCAGGCAGCCATTTCTCACACACCAGAAGGGACATGCAGTCTCTCAAGTCACTCCTGACATTAAAAAAAGTTCCAACACAATCTATTCAGAATTCAGTGGCACATACTTCTAGATAAGTAGCTATAGGAGTGCAACTTAAAGTATTTAATGTCTAGCACATGCTCAGTACTTACCAGTGGAATCATAGTGCTATAACTATAAATGCAGCTGCTAGACTCCTTACAAAAACATCAATGAGGTGCCATATTATGCCATCTGTGCAGCGCTTGCATTGGCTGCCAGTTGAACACAGAGTCTTCTATAAGACTCTGGTCCTAGCATTCAAGGCCTTCCGAGGTCAGAGTCCTTCATATCTAAGAGACCGTTTAATGCCACTCCACCACCAGAGACTGCCACAGTCAGCTCATGAGAATCTTCTCTATGTCCCTGGCCCTAGAGACATGTGGAGTCTGGTTGCTCGACCATTTACCTTTAGGTCACCTCGCACATTGGCGCGAGGTTATGCTATTGTGATTTCACTATTGGGTATGTATAGCCTTGTATATATTAATCAACTATTAATATTTTATAAGGGTTCTTGCTCCTACTTTTGACTATTTACAGATAAGGGCATGACTTATACCACTTAAGCCTTGATAAAGCGAATGATGCAATTCCTCGGCGAAACGGAGTATATTGGCCAATGGGAATCGTGTTAACTACATGCTGTTCTGTCGGCTTTTGGTCTTGTCTGGGATATTTACCCATGGATTGACTTCTTTGCCTTATCTGGCTTTCTGCACGGACTTTATATTGCTGACCCTTTTGGAGAACTTCACCAACCCTTACCTGTTTGTATTTTCAATGTTTCCAACACGCATGGACTTCTATTGATTGCTAAGTGAACTGGAACCCACACCCAATATCCTAGGGAAATCCCGGAGAACTTTGTTTAAAATTGACGGTATCAATACTATATGTGGGATTGTGGTTCTCTATTTGGACTTCGGGAAGGTCTGTGATGCATATTTTGTTCCATGCTCTCTATGTGTATATGACACTATATATAACTTATTTTTGTATTTTGAGCTCAGTGCTTTTCTTTGTTATTTATTGTATATCGGCATCGAATCATTGCCTTTTTGTTATGCCACTCTGAGTCCCCCTTCGGGGGTAGAGAAGAGCGGGGTAGAAATGATGGAAATAAATAAATAATAAGTAAGATTTGTTTATCCCTAGTGAGGTGTAGCACTGATTATTTACTTAAACAGTGTAACTTATTCACTTGGCGGAGGAAGACTTTTGGGTATCTTTAACTAGAATGTTTTCCTTTTTTCAACTTGAAATGAAAAAAATAAATACCATGTTTACCATTCTGAGTGAGTGGCAAGTCCATAAATACTCTTAAATTGATTGTGTAGCTAAAACAGAAGTAAAGTACTGAAGTGTATCCCAGACTCAAATGGTATTTTTGTTATGGCCAGGTAATTTTTGTACTGTTACAGGACTGGACTATACATGATGTGGTAGAGGAATATTAGCAATCCTGATGATGGAAAGAAAAAGTCCAAGTAGTTGCATATGAAAGCTCTGCAGTGTCATGTACAAGGCCTCCAGGCCAAAAGTGATGAGCAGAATCCTCACAAGAAAGCTGACAGCTACTGGCCTGCATTATTTCATGCTAGACTTGCAAAGAATACTCAACAAATGTCTCATTCTTGTCTATTCAGCCTGTCTCAATGTGACAAAACACCTCAACACGGACTTTTCAAGTTCCATTAATTTATTGTAAAGCAAAAACAAGGCAAAAGCCTCATTTATTTATTTATTTACCTTATTTATACCCCACCTTTCTTTATCCCTGGGTGGGGGGACTGGGACTAAAAAAACATGTTTAGAAAAGAGGGTCTCCATAATTTGAACAAATCGTCTCTGCATAAAACAAAGAGCCTTCCCCTTTGAAAAGCAAAGTGCATAGAGTAAGCAGAGAATAAACACTGATTTCTCAAAAACATGTAAATAATTCTCACAGTGATTCTGATTCCTAAAACGTAATGCAATTATGTTATTTATATATTTAGCCGCTCTGACTCCTCCCTCGGGGGTTGAGAAGAGCGAGGTAGAAATAATGTAAATAAATATTTTTATATTTTATTTATACCCTGCTTTTCTCCCAGTATAGGACCTATGGCAACAGTGTTGTAATTTCACAAAATTCAGCAATCTGTGCAAAAACTATTATCACCCATGGAAAAATAGGAATGCCAAGAAGTATCCCTTATTGAGAAGGGAAAGTTTATGTAGCATTATATCCTCAAATGCTACATAAGCATCAGTTTGCATCTCTGTATCATATTACATGTACGAGAGTAAAATGTTTAAATTATCCTTACATATTCATAACTACCATGTCAAGAAGAAGATTCTAGGCTGGGGTTGATTTGGTTTTCACTAAACTAGCACATCCTGATCACATATAAAGGCTGCTCTACCATTATCCAAAGGAGGTGGATCAAATGCTACATGTTGGGGATAGAATTACCGGGTGAAAAAGAGGGGAAAGGCTCCATCCCTAGAATCTTAAAACTTGATTTGATTTTTTTGGCTAAAACTATTGCCCTACAAGTAACAAGAATAACAAAAATGGGATGCTGGAAGGCCCCAAAATGATACTGGTCTGAACCATATCAGGCAATGATCTGACTCTTACTACAGTTGTGTTGTCTTCCATGCAACCAGATCCCTTAATCCTATCCAGAACAAAATTATAGGAAAACATAAGACAATTATTGGATTCATTAGGAGATCAATAGTTCTTACTCTGAATGTGTCAGAAGCACATTGGCCAAAAATAAAGGTAACTACTAGTTACTAGATGCTAGTCACCTCTGGGAAAAATATTTCACTTCTTGAGAGTAGTATTCTTCCTAGAAGGGTTTTAGATTCCCTTTCCTTGGAGATTCTAGAGAGAAGAAAATTCGGACAGACATCAAGGAGTCATAGAATTGGAATTGGAATGAGCTAAAAGAGCCATCTAGTCCAACTTCCTGCCATGCAGAAATACTCAAAGCACTCTTAAAAGATGGCATCTCAGAATATTTTGGAAAATGTACATAGTAGAGAAGACAGCTGGATGCCCTTCAGATGTTAACAATCATGTTGGCTGTTATGACCAATAATAAGGGAATGTGGGACTTGTCATCCAAAGTTGTCATTCAAAACCCCAGATTGTCTACCTCTGCTCTATAGAATATTCGTTCTATGTATCAACAATTTCATATATTCGATATAGAGTTAAGAGTATAGCTAATTCTATGCTTTTAATAACAACATTAAAAGAAAAGTGGGGAGGGGAAATCGAAGTCTATTTGCATCTAAATGGCTATTAGGAATGAGAAGAACATGCTCAGAGGAAAGCACAGTTATTGCCAGTTCACAAGACGTATTTTCTGATATCATTGTGGGAACCGAATGAATTACAAAACATCTGCAAGGTCCAGTGTGTCAATTATGCCTTTATGTACACGGGTGAAAACGTCACATGATTGAGTCAGTCATTGGACATGGTCAATTGTAAGTTTTTATCTACTGCCTAGCCTTAAAGTTTCATTCCACAGTCATGTCAAACAAAAGGACTGTCAGCAAGAGAGATGGATCAGTTTGGCCACTCCTAGGAGCCGTTTGTTGGCACATAGACTATGTCCACAATGGTGGATAGCTTTGTTAGTTGGTCTGTTCATATCCTTGCTGGCTGGTGCTTCTAAAAAAGTCTGTTTGAGATTCAAGCATCAATAGGTAGCTAAACCAAAGGGCCTTTCGTATACAAAGCAATGCCGTCAGCTTGGACAGTCCTGGAGCTGCTGGCTTAATTTCATTAAGCAAATGTTCTGGGGCTTTTTCAATTACCAGTAAATGCCTTTCTAAATTCATCTCCAATGAATTATAACACTTAGTTTAAAACTCACACCACTATCTCTTATAAAGAAATAAATAGTTAACGGTCTATTTCTAACAATTCAAAATGTTTTGAAAGCTCCATATATTAAATTGTTTACCAAAAACTCAGTATTTGCCCATGAGAAAAAACTATGATTCCTAAAGTGGCGCAACATTGATACAGCTATGTAGTATAAATGCATTTGATATACTACTTTGCAGTTACACTCCTATCTACCATTGGTGAGCAACTTGAGGTTTCAAGCTACCACCATGTCTGCTTCTGCCATCACTGCTGAATTCAGCAACCCCTACTAGTAAAATCAAATAATTTTGTCTCAAACACTGCATTTCTTGAACAAAACAAGACTCAAGGAAATGTATCCTTTCTTTTAAATGATGCTGTTCTTTAAAGTACAATAAAACATGTGCTCCTTGATTTGCATCATGTGGTTACTCCCATCTAGAATAGTCCCATTTGATAAACT
This sequence comes from Anolis apletophallus, assembly GCA_030556195.1. Lineage (NCBI taxonomy): Eukaryota > Metazoa > Chordata > Lepidosauria > Squamata > Anolidae > Anolis > Anolis apletophallus. The sequence continues at coordinate 92,694,140 of JARBWK010000002.1, read as the reverse complement.
GTTGAATTCAGAGTCAATTTGTACGTAAATCCCAGTGATTAAATGACTATTCGAATAAAAACTATCAACTGGATTTGGGGTCCTGGCTGCCCATTTTAGACCTGGAAATGAAGATTGCTTTGTCAAAGGCTTTCACAGCCAGAATCACTGGGTTGATGTGCGTTTTCCAGGCTGTTTGGCCATGTTCCAGAAGCATTCTCTCCTGACGTTTTGTTTTGCCCACATCTATGGCAGGCATCCTCAGAGCTTGTGAGGCTTATTGAAAACTAGGCAAGTGAAGGGTGAGGGGTGTGTGTGTGTGTGTCTGCCTGTCTGTCTGTCTGTCTGCCTGTCTATCTATCTATCTATCTATCTATCTATCTATCTATCTGTGGAATGTCCAGGGTGGGAGAAAGAACCCTTGTCTGCTTGAAGTGTGAATGTTGCAATTTGCCACCTTGATTAGTATTTAATGGCCTTGTAGCTTCAAAGCCTGATTGGTTGCTGCCTGGGGGTGTTAGTCCTGATTGATTCTTGTCTGGAATTCCCTTGTTTGTTTGTTTTTTAGTGTTGCTCTTTATTTATGGTCCTAATTTTAGAGGTTTTTTAATACAAGTAGCCAGTATTACATCCACAGATTTATAAACCTCATTTGCCTAGTTTCTAACAGATCTCACAACCTATGAGGATGCTTGCCATAGATGTGGGTGAAATTTCAGTAGATAATGCTTCTGTAACATGGCAATACAGGCAGGAAAAATCACAGCAACCCAAAGATGGCTTTGTTTGTTTGTATACTGCCATCATCAAATTTTGACAGTATACAATGAAAGGGAACTTGGGGGCATGAAATTTGCTCTAGACTTGTCCATGTTGTGCAATCTGCTATATATACCATGAGTGTCATTGAGCTCAATGGGGTATCCTTCTGAATAGAAAGTGTATAGAATATATATAACTGTGACATATCACCTGAAATGTGTTACACTACAATCCTCATTAAATGTACTGATTTTAAATTCAAGTGACAGTTTCTGTTTGTATTCCTGTTCCCTGTAAAGCTTTTAAGAAACAGACATTCCAACTGAACAGCGTAATTGCATGTTATTGTGAAACTGTGTGTGTATGTTTGATAAAAGGCAATATCTCTATATAGACTTTTGCTCAGTTATATCTATTGTGGTCCTAATTAATTATTTTAGCTATAGCTTAATTTTGTTTGGATTTTTGAAGAGAGCACTGATGTTGCAAAATGATTGCTAATCCCATTGTTAACCATGGAGATTTTATCTGTTTCCACAGCTGTGGTCCACATCCTTTTAATTAATTATGATCTCATGCTGCTTTTTTTGGACACTAATTAATGCTCCACTTGGAACTGATCCAATTTCTATCAATGTTATGTTGACTTAGGATGAAACCATGTCATATACCAAGAAGCCCTAGAACTAGCTGATTTGTGGATAAGTTTTGGTAACAGCAAGTTGGCAGCTCAGCAGAGACCCAGCAAAATAGAAATTATGTTCAATCTAGACTCCATTTTAAATAAGGTCAGATAGTTAATCTGAAATTAAAGTGACAATAAAGAGCCCAATCTTGATAGCAATACTAGAGCAGACATTGTGGATTGCAACTAACACCAACAATTTCCCAAAATGTTATTTGTGTGCCTGTATATTCAAGTTTTGCAAGATACACAGGGCCGGTGGAAGTGTTATGCCAACTACGCAAACGCGTAAGGCATCGCCACCTGGGAGGGGCGTCGTCACCTGGGAGGGGTGCCGCCACGCCCTCCCCGCCCCGCAGCCGCCCCTCTGCCCACACACCGCCGCCCGCGCCAGCTGCGCCTCTGCAGCCGGCCCCGTCGCCCGTGCACTGGCACTTTTCACGCATGCGCAGAAGCTTCTACAGGCGCTACAACACCTGTAGTAGCTTCTGCGCATGCACGAAAAGCTTCGCACATGCATACTGGCTCCAAAGCGCGCCTCCCGCTTTGGAGCCAGTACGCATGCACGGAAATTTGTGCATGCATACTGGGCTCCAGAGCATGACTCACGCTTCGGAGCTCCCGGGGGGGTGCAATTTTTTTTCCGCTCCCCCCCCCCGGAATAGGTAGGTCCACCCCTGAAGATACAATATGACAGTGCTCTGAAAAGCAAAGTAAACATGATGAAATTTCATCTTAAGCTTTTTTTTCTCAATACATACAAACTCAAAAATCCAGAAACCTGTTGGTGTCTTATGCAGGTGTAAGTTTCCTTTTCTAACCATTGTGCAATGCTCACCTCAGTTCACTGCTCTGCAACTAGAAACCCATCTTTTCTCACTACACACCTTCTGTCTGAGGTTCCCAAACTGTGTTCTGTGGAATCCTAGAGTTTCGTAAAAGCATCATTAAAATTCCACAAAAAATCTTTAAAATCGAATTGTAAAATAATTTTAAAATAAAACCACCCAAGGGGTGCTTCTTAGGCACCCACAGGGACATCACATAGATGCAAAACCCATTTGGCAACCTAATAAAATTTCACATGTTATCTATACCAGAGTATGAAGTTCTTATTGAAATTCAATGTATGTTTGTTTTAAAAATGAAATTTTAGTCTGAGCCACTGACTTTTGGGTAGACTTGATGCCCATTTAGTGGTCAGAAGCTGGAAAAGCTATCTGAACTCTGCTCCCCTTCCTGTTCACCTATGAAAGCAAATGAAGCTTTTCAGCTTATGTTTACACCAAAAACAAACATAGGAGTAAGTTGGATGCCGCCCCAGATTTACGTATTCAGCTGTCGGACATAAAGTAAAATTTCAAAACTATTTTAAGTACAAAAATGAATCAACTTCATTCATCACATTAGGTGTGAACCCAGTTTTTTCTTGTACCAAAATAAAAATGTGTGGGTATATCCAATTTTTCTTGTGCCCCAAAAATAAAAAGTTTGTGGTTATATTTAAAATGTTTTCTTTTTATTTACAAACTGACTGCGTTATACAAACACTCAGGCAATAGGAGTAGATGAAAGAAAGAAAAAGAACTTTGTAGGCCCATTATGCTTAGTAAAAACCAGGGATAGAGTTAGGGTTCTGCAGGGGGCAAACGTCTTCTGATGAATTCCATGACTGAAAAAGGACAGATACAATTAATCCTCTGTTGCCCAACTTTTACAGCAGCTTTTTAATGTCCTAGTTTTTGTTTCCTCCATCTCACTTTTCTATTTGTCCTCATCCTTCTTCAGCTGTTGCAAACTCATTTCACAGTCCAAAAATAGGTTAACTCAACAGGAGAAGAGGAGAGGAGGGATGGAAATTTGTAGGTTAAGGCAAAAGCAAACTACTGTAGAATTATAGAATCATAGAGTTGGAAGAGACCTTGTGGGCCATCCAGTCCAACGCCCTGCCAAGAAGCAGGAAAACTGCATTCAAAGCACCTCCGACAGATGGTCTTCCAGCCTCTGTTTAAAAGCCTCCAAAGAAGGAGCCTCCACCACACTCTGGGGCAGAGAGTTCCACTGCTGAACAACTCTCACAGTCAGGAAATTCTTCCTAATGTTCAGGTGGAATCTCCTTTCCTGTAGTTTGAAGCCATTGTTCCACGTCCTAGTCTCCAGGGCAGAAGAAAACAAGCTTGCTCCCTCCTCCCTATGACTTCATCTAACATACTTATACATGGCTATCATGTCTCTTTTCAGTCTTCTCTTCTTCAAGCTAAACATACCCAGCTCTTTAAGCCGCTCCTCATAGGGCTTGTTCTCTAGACCCTTGATTATTTTAGTCAATCTCCTCTGGACACATTCCAGTTTGTCAACATCTTCCTTCAATTGTGGTGCCCTGAATTGGACACAGTATTCCAGATGTTGTCTAACCAAGGCAGAATAGAGGGGTAGCATGACTTCCCTGGATCTAGACACTATACTCCTATTGATGCAGGCCAAAATCCCATTGGCTTTTTTTTTGCTGCTGCTGCATCGTATTGTTGGCTCATGTTTAACTTGTTGTCCATGAGGACTCCAATATCTTTTTCATATGTACTGCTCTCGAGCCATGAGTCTCCCCTAACTTGTGTATTCTTCCTCATTAGTAGCTTTTGACATCTTGATTGCACACCAATATTGTTCAACTGCATGCCTTCCAGTTTCCATACAATGAAGTGTGGGTGTTGTAATGCTTCTGTACCTTCACAGCTGACTTCTGTTTGTCAGTGTCTTCAATTTACTCATTTCATCACCATTGAATTACCAATGTACATCCCAGTGCATGTTGGCAAATAATTGCTTGTGCAATGTTGGCTGACCTTGAAAGTTAAGCAAGGTCAGCCCTGGTTAGTACATGGATGGAGACCACAAAGGGCTCAAGGGCTATAGGGTGTATTTCAAAGGAAGGAACTGGAAAACCACCTCAGAATAATCCTTACCTAAGAAAATGCTTTGAAATTCATAGGGTTACCGTAAGTCGACAGGTGACTTAAAATCACATATAAACAAACACAACCATGATGTAAACTCTGAACCTGAATCTTCTGAAGAATAACTACGGTTTGCTGAATTGGCAGACTGAGGCATGTCTACAATGGCCATTTAATGTAGTTTCAAACTGGTTTTTGAAGAAAGTGGTTGTATTGTGCAGATGATTACACAAAACATCCTGGAACCAGTTTGTGACCCAGTTGGTGATTACACAAACCACAGAACACGGAAGTACATTGAGGGCTTTCTTTTTGCCTGCTTTTATGGGGGTTCATTCTTTGGCCGCTGCAGTTTGAAGCTAACTTCAAACCGGCATTATATGGTCAGTGTAGATGGGGCTAAATTATGTTGCAGAGGGGGGGAAATAATTTATGGAAATACTCTACCTCCTCAGTGAAATCCAAGTATTGTAGAATCTTAAGGATCCTTTCCATGGGGTATAAATGTCCCTGTTTGCCCCATTAAAAATAGTAATGTAGCTTTCCACAAAGACAACTGTTTTAAAATATAGCTAATCTGCTACTGAATAGATCTTGAACTTTTTGATAGATGAAATCAGTAGAAATGTGTATTTCATTGGGGAAATGACATGTTTTCCAGTGTTAAGTAGAATGTTAGGAAGAAAGGCATCTATTTGAAATGCAGCATTATTATTTAAAAGCTGCTTAGACACGTCATTAACTTATAGAATGCAGATCACAGGAATGTAAGTAAGTGATGTCCATAATGTGATTAAAACTAACAGCTTGGTTCACGTGTCTGATCACAACCTTTTGGCAAAATCAAAGCTGAAGCCACAAAGTTAACAAATACCTTCCCAGGGGAAGCACTGCTACAGATTTTTAAAATTAGCAGAGAAATGTCACCTTTAAAACTCCAAATGAAAGAGGGAGAGAAGAAAGAGGGAGCAAGCTCCTTTAGCCATTTTTGAAAGTTGAAGGTTAAAACTATAAATCAGGTTCTGTGGAGAAGATCAAATCTGCTCTGAGTCCTATTAACCTTCATGTTATTTTAACCTAGTCTCTTGTGTTCACCAGTTATATTTATTATGCTTCAAATGCATTCTATGACCGATATTATCTTTAGTTGACATCATTGCCCCCAGTGAAATTGCTTTAGTCTCCCTCACTCCTCCGTCTTCGTGAGGCTAGATGGAATTTCCTGCTCTCCCAAAAGAATGCATATACAAAAACATAAACAGGGCTGTGTGCATGAAAAAGGAGGGGGCAGGGGGAGGACAAAAAGTCCCCAGCAATCCAAATTTTCTTGTCTGAATTATCAGAATTGTGAGACTGGTATAAATGATTTAAATTGAAAAAGTTAGCACAATACATTGTGGTTTTCCCAGTCATAGAGATTTTGGGGCAATGACATTTAAAACCAGGGCAGTGCTTGGAAAAGTTACCTTTTGAACCAGAACTATCATAATTCTCCAGACGTCATGGCCGTTGCACTTGTTGGGCCCATAGTACAAATCTAACTTTGCCAATCTCTACCTGAATTTAGCTCTGATTCTGAGATTGCAAAAGGAACGGTACACATCCCTGGAAGCATATGTTTATAATCCATAAGACATAGGGATATGTTCTTTAAAAAATGAATAATGAATAAAAATGAACACTGGATATACAGTATACTCCATATTATGTGCTCCTGAAACATTGTAACAGACACACAGCTTGAAATATTAACCATTCATATATGAACACATAGAAGCATATGTCTGTATCTACTAACTAAACTGTTGTGAACTTTCCTTTCTAAGGCAAACCTGAGCTGGAGGTTTCTTGACAAGATTCTTTCAAGAGGATGTTCCTTTGTTTTTAGGTCCCCCATGACCTTCTGACAAACAAACTAGTCAAATGTGGCCTAGGCAAAACTACGGTTAGGTGGATCCGTAATTGGTTAAGCGAACAAACCCAAAGGATGCTCACTAATGCTTCCACTTCATCCTGGAAAGAAGTGACACGCGGAGTGTCGCAGGGTTCCATCCTGGGCCCGGTCCTGTTCAACATCTTTATTAATGATTTAGATGAAGGGTTAGAAGGCATAATAATCAAGTTTGCAGATGACACCAAATTGGGAGGGATAGCTAATACCCCAGAAGACAGGAGCAGAATTCAAAACGATCTTAACAGATTAGAGAGATGGGCCAAAACTAACCAAATGAAATTAAATGGGCAAATGCAAGATACTCCACTTAGGCAGAAAATGAAATGAAAGGATACAGAATGGGCGATGCCTGGCTTGAGAGCAGTACGTGTGAAAAAAATCTTGGAGTCCTTGTGGATAACAAGGAAGTGGGTATATCAAGAGATGTCTCAGTCTATTCCGCTTTGGTTAGGTTTCACCTAGAAGACTGCATCCATCTCTGTCCATCACAATTCAAGGAGCAAATTGACAAGCTGGAATGTGTCCAGAGTAGGGTGGCCAAAATGGTAAAAGGTCCAGAAGCCAAGCCTTATGAGAAATGGCTAAGGGACCAGGGTTTGTTTAGCTTGGAGAAAAGAAGGCTAAGAGTGGACATGATAGCCATGTTTAAATATGTGAAAGGATGTTATACTGAAGAGGGAACCAGTTTGTTTTCTGATTTTTTTTCAGAGAAAATGTTGACTTAAGATAGCTCAAAAACATGTTTAAATGATGCACAATGTGAACATGCGCAGAAACGCACCTTAGATGCCTTAAACTAGAATAAGCAAAATTAACTGATGTTCTGAAATAGGTCCCATAAAGTGTAGCAGTATATGTAGGCACAAACCACATTCCATAGCAAAAACAAATAACGCATGGACACTCCAGTGATCCACACATGTGCATTGAAGTGGGAGGGGATGGGGAGAGCTGAATCCTCAGGATCAGACTTGACCTTTACAGTGTATAAGCTTCACCCAGGCCTTCATTCAGTTCCTGAGCTTGACATGTAATCAGATCCATATTAAAAAATGCTTTCTCCTCTGGTGCTTTCTTCTCATATTAAATTGTCAGTATAATTGCCCTCAGACACAGAGGAAAGGATTCAAACTACAGGAAAGTAGATTCCACCTGACTATTAAGAAGAACTTCCTGATATGAGAACTGTTCGTCAATGGAATATGTTGCCTTGGAGCATGATGGAGTCTCTAGAGGTTTTCAAGTAGAGGCTGGGTGGCCATCTATTGGAAATGCTTTGATTGTATTTGTGCATGGCAGGGGGTTAAACAGGATGGTCCTTGTGGTGTGTTCCAACTGTATGATTTAATGACCTCCCCATGGATCAAAGTCTGCCTTCATACACAAGCTCAACTTATTTGAAGGATGCAATTGAGTAACAACATTAATTCATTCAATTTCCCATGTGTTTCATTTGGCAACCACACAACCAGTCAGTTTGTGGTATTGTGGTTAAAAATAAGAGGCTAAAATATAAATAGGCTATTCGCTTAAAATAGAATTTACAGTGAGTAGCACTTACAGCAAGAATGGGCAAGCTTCAACCCTCCTCCAGATGATGAAATGCTCCATGAATTGCAGTTTACAACGGATCAGATTGAGTTTCATAGGAACTGGAATTCTTCAACTGTCCTGAATCACAAGAGACATCCAAAAATGACCTTTGAATTATAGAATCGTAGAGTTGGAAGAGACCTCATGGTCCATCCAATTCAACCCCTTGCCAAGAAGCAGGAAAATCACCTAATTATGCACCTAATAGTTTGTATCACTTGTTTTCAGCTATAGCTTTCCTGCTCCCTTGAAGACTTTTGCCAGTAACAGCACAGAAAATATTTTGCATGTTGTAAATGAAAGCCATAACATCATCAGGTTGGATGCATAAATGTTTAATATTGTTCCTTTGAGCATATCATCCAAATACTCCTGGAAAACTCAAGAAACAAGGGTATTACTTCGCCATGGGCAACAAGTATCTACTGTTGGGTGTAAAGTAAGTAAACCATAACACAGTTAATATCTTTTCTTAAATTCCATAAAAAGGGGGGGGGGGAATTAATAATATTTCAATTTAAATAAGAAATAACAGGATACCAAGTAGCAATTAATTTATTTTCGTGATTCGAAATTATTTAAGAAAAATAGTTTTTGGACAAATGTTTTATTTATTTATTTATTTATGCTATTTCTATCCTGCCTTTCTCAGCCCAAAGGCAACTCAAGGTGGCTTACAAATTAGCAGCAATTTGATGCCACAACAGTCATAAAATACAATTAGAAAACATTTAGCACAACACTATAAAACTCTATACAAAAAAACCCTATTAAAAACATATACTCACCAGTGTCTTCCTGTTAAACTCATTATTCCAGTAGTATCATCTAGCCCAGTGTTTCCCAACCAGTGTGCCGTGGCACACTAGTGTGCCATGAGCGATCATCAGGTGTGCCTTGGGAAATTGGAACCTCCAACACCCTTTCTTCCCCCTCCTGCTGAAATCTTTTCTTCTCCACTCGGGCTCCCTTCTTCCCAGCCTCGCTCTGCTCGCTTTGCCTCACTTTGCTCTGGGGCGAGTCTGTGCAGTAGCGCCCGCACGGGTCATGTCTTCCTCCCTCCCCCCCTCCCCTCCTGAAAACGCTCACGCTGCCCCCTCAGATCAAAATGGCGGCAGAAGTGGCAGGGTAGAAGAAAAAGTAAGCGTTCAGCAGGAGGGGGAAGAAAGGGCGCGAAGGGGAAGGGGCGGAAGAGGTCTCTGTCGAAAGCTGGCATGGGCAAACTTGGACCTTCCAGGTGTTTTGGACTCCAACTCCCACCATTCCTAGCAGCCTCAGGCCCTTTTCCCTTTTCCCCCGCAGCCACTTAAGCAGGAAAGGGCCTCAGGCTGTTAGGAATGGTGGGAGTTGAAGTCCAAAGCACCCAGAGGGTTGAAGTTTTCCCATGCCAGTTTAGGGACCTTAAAGTGGTCCTTCCAACATTGTGATTCTGGATAGAAAACAAACAACAACATAACATAACATTGTTTGAGTCCACAGTGCTCTCTGGGTGTAGGTGAACTACAACTTCCAAACTCAAGGGCAATTCCCAAGCAAATGCTTTCAGTACTTTCTGTTGGTAATGAGAGTTCAATATGCCAAGTTTGGTTCAATTCCATTGTTGCAGGTCGCTCTTTGTTTGTGTGTTAACTATAACTCCCAAATGTCAAGGTCTATTTTCCCCAAATTCCATCTGTGTTCACATTTGGGCATATTGAGTATTCATGCCAAGTTTGGTCCTGATCCAACATTGTTTCAGTCCACAGTGCTCTCTGGATATAGGTGAACTACAACTCCAAAACCCAAGGTCAATGCCCACCAAACTCTTATAGTATTTTCTCTTGGTTATGGGAGTTCTGTGTGGGAAGTTTGTGTCTTTCTGCCATTCCTGCCAGGATATCTATGTTGTGTTCATTGAAACAGGCCCAAGTTTCACACTGAGTGTATAAATACATTTAAAAACATATTAACTATATGTATTACTGTGTTAGAGTGTCATTTTGTGTCATTTTGTTTGGTGGTGTGCCCCAGGATTTTGTAAATGTAAAAAGTGTGCCACAGCTCAAAAAAGGTTAAAAAACACTGATCTAGCCGTTCCATGTTCATTCTTTCATAGTTCCATGTTTATCTATTATGCTGCATTTCCAAAAGCTTGTTCAAAGAACTAGGATTTTACTTTTTTTGGAAAGTCAGGAGGGAGGGGCCCGATCTAATATCCCTAGGGAGGGAGTTCCACAGCCAAGGGGCCACTACCGAGAAGGCCCTGTATCTTGTCCCCGCCAGACGTGCCTGTGAAAAAGGCAGGATCTGAAGCAGGGCCTCCCCAGACAATCTTAAATTCCTAGATTGTTCATAAGGAGAGATACATTCAGACAGGTAAGCTGGGCCGGAACCATTAAGGTCTTTATAGACTAAAGCCAGCACTTTGAATTGTGCTCATTAGCAACCAGGCTGACTCCCGCTGGACCATTTGAAGCTTCCAAACAGTCTTCAAAGGCAACTCCACTTAGAGCACGTTGCAGTAGTCTATAGGGGATGTAACCAGAGTATGGACTACTGTGGCTCCCAGGATCCTACATCCTTCATAACCGTTGTCGATTAAGGGACTTGTAGTTCAACAGTAACCTTTGTAGGATAAAAGGTAACTTCTGTGATTTTTTTTCTGCTCCCCCCTCCCTTTCAGGCTATTCCAGGCTGGGGCAAGTGAGTTTCAGTTTTGAAGACTCTTCTTTGCATTCTTGAGTTCAGATATATGTTTCAAATACCAAAACCCTTCTACACACACAAAATCTAGATTATCTGAAGCCTTTATTTCAGCAGCATAATTGGCTGCTATTGTTAAATAATTAGGAGTCAGAAATCTTTGTCAATTTATTGCCAAACATGCAGAAACAGCTCACGGCTTATCTAAGGGTAGGCTGTCATCATATGTTATTTTGATGAACTCGGTAAATTCATTATGGCTTGCATGGAATATTGTACAATATTGTATACTTGACATTTCAGAGACATTTTTAAAGTTGAAATTACAGATGTTATCCTCAGGCATCACTGCTGAAACTGAGCCAGTAGAGGGAGCACATACAACAGTGTGTTTTTGTGGGTCTCTAAAAACATTTGTGACAATTTGCTAGTGATGACTGGATACAAAATGCTCATTTTGCTTATGTCTCATTTTGACTTTTGTGGTCCAGAAGAATTAATCTCATATCTTTCCATGAATCATTGCCCCCCTCATTTTCAATAAACTAGGCATTGCAAGATGCTGGATCCTTTCCACTAGGTGACCATTTTAATTAAGGTTTCTCTATTTTTCATCACACAATATCATTCACAACATGTATTGAAAACATGGGGTTTTGTTGTTGTGTGCCTTCAAATCGTTTCCAACTGAGGACCACCCCATCACCTGGGTTTTACTTTGCTTTCCTCCGAGAGAGTGAGACTTGCCCAAGGTTGGCCAGTTAGATTACTAGGGTGTGCTATTGGTTAAACCCCATTCTGTTTTCAGTATCCAAATATCAATGAACCCCCAGATCCGTTTTTCGGGAGCCTTCCACGCTTGGTCAGGAAAAGAAATCTTTTTTAAAAATCTGGCAACTGAAAGATCAGTGAAGATCCGACCCATTGGCAGCAATGGAGAACTTGCAAGGCTCCCTTTTCCATCATTTTTAGGCCATCAGGTTTAAGAAACCCCCATTTTTGGGATCCTTTATTATTATACTCTTTAATAAGACCTGGATTTAAAGCATCAGGCTTAAAAAAACCACCATTTCTGGAATCGTTTGCCCTCAACACCCTTTCAATGAAGCCGAGGCCCCTTCTACACAGCTGAATAGAATCCCACATTTTCTGGGGTTGAACTGGCAGTGTGGACTCAGATAACTCAGTTCACAGCGAATATTATTGATTTAATAATAATATTATTCTGCCTTGATATCCTGGGTTATATGGTTGTGTGGAAGGGCCCTCAGTTAAAAACTTATTTCAATGAGAGCTACACCACCTGAAGGAGCATTAGCCATTCTTTAAATATATATATAAATTACCTCCTCATTTTATGACGGCTTTAGAAACGGTAAGATATCTCTACCCCACATTTGAAGCTTGCCTCATGTGAAAGGCACCATCGGTGACAGTTTCTTAAATGTGTGGAAAGTAAACTGCTTATGTTTTGCTATTTGAGTCAAAAAGCAAGGCAAGCCATGCAGAGCTGCGAGTGGCACTGAGACTTTAGATCACTCATCTGTCTCCCTCAGAAGCCTGCTCGCAACAGAAAAATGGAAGCCCAGTTTGGCTACAAGGCACATCGTGGCTTTCTTCTGTTCTGATTGTCTCAACAGACAGGGCTCACAGAGAAACTGTGTGTGGATGTGTTGCCTCTCCAAACTCCAGAAGTAGCCAAAGGAAACAGAAAGAAGTCATTTTCAGCAGCCACATAATCTCTTGCAGCCAGAAAAAAATGGCGGTGGAGCCTGTGCCATGTACACTGGCCAAACCAGCCAAACTAGCTGAACCACTCAGAGCCCAGTTTTCAAAATGGATCTGTGCCACCTATACTAACAGTTTCGAGATTACTTGAAACTATAGTGACCTCAAAAAGCACATTACCAATGTTTGCTGCAATATGTAGTAAAGAGGATACAGTACATTTAAAATGTCATAGGAAAGTCCAAGTTAAGCTGTAAAATGTACTGTAGTAGATCCCAGTAGATCCCAGATCCAGAGTGAAATTGACTTTGCAAAATATGGAGTGCATTGTAGACATCTGCCCTCGTTGAAGCACAATAAAGAAGCTAGAATGGGGACTGCTGAGAAATGGCTGGACAGCAAGGAGCTAACTGATCCCCTGGGACAGGTAACTGATTGCCTCTACCTCTGTCACATTTCCTTTTATTCCTTTTTTGTTTTTGATTTCTTTCTTTCTTGTTCTTGTATGTCTCTGGTACACTGATGTGCATCTCAGCAGGAAATGGGGGAAAAACCTTGCACAGCTGAGCACACCATACTCACCATCCTGGCCTCAAACCAGTACTAGGTGTGACAATCTAATCACCCACACAGCATTAGAGTGCCAGTGTAGATTTGCTCTAGATGTCCATGACCAAGGGTGCACCTACACATTGAATGAATGCAGTTTGGCACCACTTTAACTGCCATGGCAGGCTATGGAATTCTAGATTTATAGTTCTGTGAGTCTCTTTGACAGAGAAGGCTAAAGACTATGTAAAACAACAGCTCTTGTGATCCCACAGCACTAAGCCAGAGCAGTTAAAGTGGTGTCAAGCCACATTAATTTTTCAGTGAAGCTGCACGCTGATTCCCCTGAATGACCTCCTACTAGCATTTTAGCTGAAGTAGTGTGGCACATCCTTATCACTCCTTGCATTTATTCAACATGTAGAAGCACCTTGATTCTGTTGCAGGATTTTGTAACAGCATGTTAGTCTGAATGCTATTGTTAACTCCAGTTATAGTAAAAACATTGAATCAGTTGTATTTACCTACCTATGTGTTATTTCACCATTCAACAATTTAGTCAAAGGGCCTGATCTGGTTGGAATCATCAATACAATACAATCAATACTATTCAATACAGCCCGGGAAACTCACAGCAACCCAATACTATTCTGTTTGTTATCATCTTTTACAACCAAACATGACTTATTGTTTTGCACTAGTTGGATCAGGTGTGTTTAGCTATCTGTAAGAAATCAGAACAGCTGCCCCAAAATTAAAACTATGATTTTTAAAGCATTAATTATTTGAATTGTAAATCTAAAAAGAGCCATATGCTTTCTCCCTCTAGAACCTCTCTGTGTCTTCTGTAACTGACTGACAAGCCAAAATGTTACTGGGTTTTCAAACCCGGTGTGTCTATAAGGTGCCGTGGAATGGGTTGCTGCTAAATTCGGCAAATTAGGCAGATGTTTCATGAAAAAAGCCTTGGCAAAGATTATCTCCAAATGATATCTTGGATTTCCGCTTCTCCATAACAAGAAAGAATAGTGCTGGGCACAATCCCATCACAGGGCTGTCATCATTCATCCCTTGAATCAACAACAATCCTGTTCCCCAAATAGCTTTGGAGCCTAGAAGCCACCGAGTGAAGCCATTGAAGGTGAGGAGCCCATTCCAGGCTAATGCAGAGAGTGTGGAAGGTGTTTTCCCCATGGTGTGCTCAGTTCTATAGCTTCTCTCAAGCAGAGAGGAAGAGATGAAGAAAGCTGAAGTCAATGGGGCTACATATATAGCCCACCACACCTCTGCCCTCAAACTCCATCCAGCTTCTGTTCACACCGGGCTCTTTCCAGACAAAGCACAGAGGGCATTCTACAATGTCAAGCTAACTCCATCTTACATGATCCAAACTGCTCTGCTCAAGCTGGGGTAAGTGCGTTCTTTTTGATCCCATAGCTTGTGGTCATTATGGCTTCCTACAGAGTCGTCTTAGTGGAATTGGTGGGAAAGAAGAAGGGAGGTTGATATCCTTTTTACTGTTGCACTCTTCTTTCCCTTCCCCCATGAAATGTCTTGTTATTTCTTCTTACCAGCCTATGCAAAGTTTTACACCAAAAACCACATGAGCACATTGGGTGCAATTTGCATTGGGCATTCTCCTCATAGTGAATGTACACAACCTTTAGGTTTGATCATGTAAATAGAAATCTCCCCTCTACAAACAAACAAACATGCACACATCTTGCAGCCTCAGCAAATAGCAACTGGTTACTAAAAGTGTTCTTGAAAGTGTGTGTATATGTATTCACGTATGTGTTTATGGCAACCCATTTATAGTGAACCTGTGGTTTCTGAGAGTGGCGTGCAGAGAAAGGACCCAAGGAAAAGAAAGTCAAGGAAAGAGCTTTAGGCTGGGACGTTTTAGAGCCATCTGCTACCACAGAAAGCACAATACTGGATTCTTGAAATGTAAAAATAGATCTTAGAAAGAGACATGTTTAATGAACTGAGTACAAAGAAACATAGTTTAAATAAGCTGAAAACAGAAGCAAGGTTCAAGGATCTGTTTGTCAAATGAACACCCCAAGCCAAATTGTGTTTTTAGTGCTGGAGAGTGTTGGCTGTCTGGTTTCTGCTGAATGTCCCAGATCTTGCTCACTGGGATTCATGTGGGAGAAGCAGGGGGTGAATGGGAGCCTTTGTTTGGCTTTTCTTGAGGAATCTAATTATCATGTATCAATTGATTGCAGGGACCAGAACAGTGACTCTGGAAAGCCCTGTGCCAAAGACACAGAGCTCATCTGCATGGAAAGGCGGGGCAGAGGGGTGGGAAGGAGGGTGTTTCTTCCCATCTCTGGGTGAAAAGTGGCACAAGGGGGAAATAGGAAGATTTGCCTTAAGCTGGAGTTACCGACTGACCTGAAATAAAACAGACAGACTTGTCCCCTTGCCTTTGGCAGCAGCTTCTTCTATAGAAGCCTGCCACCGTTCTAGGACAGCGAAATAAACATTTGTTAGCTATCAATGGCAACAAATCAAACCACTCTTAAAGGCATAAATGTGGGAGAGGACTGTCAAAAACTGGCAACCTGAAGATAAATTCAGTTTCTCTACCTATAAAACAGGAAGGTTAAACTGGGGAGTGTGTTATGCAGAGGCCTTGCTGATTCTTACGTCTGATAAGAGTGAAAGAAGTTTAGTATTCTCCATCCAATTTGATATCTTGTAGAAACTAAGAAAGTGGGCCACTCATCCTTTTTTATATCACTGATCTCATTTTATTGTGGGATCAAGTGAAAGAAATGGTCCATAACTCTGACCAAATAAAGCTTCCAGATTTTAACAATCATCATGCCAAAACAGTCAACTCACCCTAGGATGGCTTTACCATTTAATATGAGAGGCAGTGCAGAGTGGTAGTTAGAGCAATGCACTAGGACTTGGAGGATATAATTTGTAATTTCCATTATCCATGAGGCTCTCTATTTGAACAGAGCCAGTCTCTGTTGCAGCCTGACCAACCTCACAGGGTTTTGTTTTGTTTTGTTTTTTCATGTCAGGAGTGACTTGAGAAATTGCAAGTCACTTCTGGTGTGAGAGAATTGGCCGTCTGCAAGGATGTTGCCCAGGGGACACCTAGATGTTTTGATGTTTTACCATCCTTGTGGGAGGCTTCACACATGTCCCCACACGGGGAGCTGGAGCTGACAGAGGGAGCTCATCTGTGCTCTCCCCAGATTGGAACTACCAACCTATTGGTCTTCAGTCCTACTGGCACAAGGGTTTAACCCACTGCGCCACCGGAGGCTCCACCTCACAGGGTGATCCCACTGAAATAAACAGAACAAACATCCAACTAAGAACACAAGGAGAAGCAACCATTTTTCTCTCATTCATGTAGCACAGTTTAATGTATATTGACTTCAAAGTAAATCTGTATATTTTTCAGCTTTTATTTCTAACATTAATTTATCTATGCATTAATCATATTTTACTGAATGTGCTCACTGTGGTTTGCATGGCTCATCTTCTCCTTGCTTTATCTTCAGAGCAACCCCATCCACTATTCAGACTGTACTGAATCCAAATCCCAGTCTAGCACTTTAACCAAAATACCAGAAATGTATAAACAACTGTTTTCTTTGCCTATTACATAAGGGGCATTAATAATGATGAATAATCTGTATAATAAACATATTTCTCTCCCCTCTGCCCATAGAAGATATAGAGTTTCAAAACGTTGGAGAGGTTGTGACAGTAAATGCATTTACATCCATATGCAGTTCAAAAGCCCTAAGGTAAATCAAATCTGGCATGATGTTCAAGACATTGTCTCCGAAATCACAAAACAAACAATAAAACCTTGTCCACACCTTTTGTTGTGGTCTATTTTTTCCTGTGGAATATAAATCCTTGAAACATAAACCTTTGATCACCCTTCTTGTCAGGAGCTGCATGTTCTGAGATTGCAAAGTGTTGGAAAACTGGCGAGCTTTCAATGGACAATTGGTGGGGTTTGGGATATCAGGTTTATGGAAAAGCTTTCAGACAGCATAAGATCCCTTGGGGGACAAAAGGGACAAAACATCTTTGTTGAAAAATGGTTTCCTTTTATTGAGTTCATAAATACAAACCCATAGTAACTGAGACCACCTCCACATCACACTGGACTCTGGAAAAATGTTTACATTCTGATGTGTCCACACTTGTGGAAGATTTCCCTGGTCTCTTAGGCTGTATCTGCACTGTAGAATTAATGCAGTTTAATGCCGCTTTAACAGCCATAGCTCAGTGCTATGAAATCATGGGAGCTGTAGTTTACTGAAGCACCAACCTCCCTTGGCAGAGATGGCTAAGGATTCCATAGAATTGAGCCATGAAATCAAATGGCTTTAATGTTACTTTTATATGTGGGGGTTTTCTGGGATTTTATGTTAGTATCATGTGTTTCATGTAGGCATTGAATGTTTGCCATTTTTATGCTGGAATTCTCCCTGAGTCCCCTCAGGGAGATAGGGTGGAATACAAATAAAGTTTTATTATTTATTATTAAATGGAATTAATTCTATAGTGTGGATGCACTTGATGGCTAGATCTACACTGCCAAATAATGCAATTTGAACCGCATTATATGTCAGTGAAGAACCATATAATGCGTTTTGAACTGCAATAAACTGCATTATATCAGTCTACACTGACCATATAATACAGTTCAAGCTACATTATTTTACAGTATAGATCCAATCTTAGTCTTCAAGTCTGCTGATTGCAGAGGCTGTTGTTATTGTGTGCCTTTAAATTCAATTCTGAATTATAGTGAAACAAAGGTGATCATGGGTTTCTCTTGGAAAAATTGTTCAAAAGGTGTTCTTCTTAGCCTGAGAAAGTGCGACTTACCCGGGGTCATTCAGTGTGTTTTTATAGCCCAGCGGGAATTCAGATCCAAGTCACCCAGTGTCCTTATCCAACACTCAAAGTATTACAGTACATTAATGCTCAGTTTAGACTTCACATGTGTATCGTTTTCTGACAACAACAATTTTCTTGATATCGAATTTTTTGTTAACTTATGGACAGGGATAGTAATACTGTGTTCCACCACTTAACAGATCCAAGAAGGCGAATTCCAAGCTTTTCCCCATCTACTCCTTCCTTTCCTTTCTGAAAGCAATGGAGCCACGAGTCTCCTGTCAGTCAGGCTTCTGCCCGGCTGATCATTGTGAAAAGAGCCACCCCAATGACAGAAGCACATGAATATTGACTATCAGGCGATACAGACAGAATGGCACCTGAAGGCCTTATGCACAACACCAGAACCTGGAAGAAGCAAGCTGGAAGAAGCGGAGAAGAAAGCCATGGCACTCACTCCTGCCCTCTGTAGGGTCACCGAGCCTGTCCTGTGTGATTCAAGGTCTTGCTCAGTTCCCAAAAGTCTGGTGATATTTTCACCACACTGCCTGGAATAGTACCTTCCCAGTGCACAGAATCCCATGGCCACTGTGGCTGCTGGCCTGCTTGGCATGGGAAATCTAGGAGTTGTAGAATAACAAACATGAAACTGTTCAGTAGCCTACTACCATCATCAGATAAGACTCTCCCTCCACCCGCCCCAAGGACCCCATATCACATTTACCATCCCCCAAGAAGGCCCAGGAAATGTTTTGTTTTTACCCTCCCCATTTCGTATTCAATCTGTACCTAAATAATTTTGTGTCAGGTGGAATTGGGGGAGGGGGGTATAAAAAGGCTGAAACACTATGGAAAGAGAATTGAGGGGGAGAAGGGGTCTACATTGTTAATTGCAGCAATAATATGTTTCATGCTTATATCTATGCTTGATGTTTTTTATAATTTTAATGGTTATTTTTACAGTTATATGTTATTGATTTGGATATGTGATATTTTTGTATATATGTGAGGCATTGAATTTGCCATTTATTATGCTGTAAACTGCTTTGAGTCCCGTCCCCCCCCCCCCCCGGGGTGAGAAAAGTGGTATAGAAATGCAGTTAATAATAAATAATAATAAAACAGAAGTTTCCCAGGTTCTGTGCCCTTTCTGTCATAGTCACAAGGGTTTGGGGACAAAGTACTGACCAACAGGACCGAGGTTCCTGATAAGCAAAGAAATTCTGCAAAACATAGTGGAGGACATAGATGAAGGACTACTGGACAGACAAGTTGAAATACCAAGTTCACAATTTTTTCCATATTCAGCTTAAGATGTTGATGGTCATCCACAAAGAAATGCTCAGCACACAATCCATCATGGACTGAACTTAAAACTCTGAAAAATCTGGGTGTTGTTATACTGAAAAACCAAATCTGAAATTTAAAAAATTAAGGAGGGTATATAATACAAAATTGGCCCAAAACTAATCGACCTAACAACTCTACATTTACAGGAAAAGCTTTTGGCATAGATCCTTGAAAGGAAATAGAGAAAAATGTAAACCTGGACAAAGCATTCCCTATTATTCCCAATGATGCCCACCATAATAGTAATGACCCAAAGTGTGAAAAGATCTTGTTGCAGAAAACTGCAAAAAGTGCAACACAGATGTTTAATGTTTGAGCATTAGGTATTAGATCATTGTTTACTACTACACGAGTCAAGGATATTTTATGGAGTGACGTGTACAAAACTCTGATGGGTCAAATGGGTCAAGAAGATCATGTATAGTCAACAGGGCCCCTTTCTACACTGCCATATAATCCAGATTATCAAAGCAGATAATCCATATTATCTGCTTTTAACTGGATTAATACGAGTCTACACTGCCATATACTCCAGTTCAAAGCAGATAATCTGTTTTTATATGGCATTGTAGATGGGACCCAAGGCATCAATTGGGAAAGCATTGATCTCCGCCCAAAATTTTGGGGAAATAGGCATAGGATGATGCAGATCCTGCATCATCAGAAATAATTATGATGACTGTCTCATAGTTAATTTTTGTGATGTTATACTCCTTGTATGTTACAATAAAATATTTCAGCCCACAACCAAAGTGTTCCCAAAACTGTGCAGGCTTTTGGTGACACATTTGGTCCTCAACAATATTAAATGTGAATCCCCAACACTTACAAGATAGTAAAATGGTTTTACAATCTCATCACTACTTAACAGGTCATCATATATTTTCTGCAATCTCAGACCAACTGTGTTTGCAATTGTTTTTTCTTCTTCAAATATTTCATAAGAGATTTGGGTAATCTGGTAATAGTAATGTATGCAAACATGTCTGGACCTCCAAAACCAGTTCTTTTTAAATGCCCTTGCATATCAAGTATGGCAAGGGTAGTCCAAGTGCCACTTTGCTTGCTAGGATCTATGGATGGCATGTTATGGTTCATCTTCAAATATTTATACAAACCACTTTGGATATAATTCCCAAGTGATGATGAAGAATGCAGCACTAACTCTGTTAATTCAGACTCAAATCTGTTCATTTCAATGCAACTTGCCTCCAAGAAAATATTTTATGATTGCAGAATTTTAATAGTACATCGAATGTCTCATCTTCACCTTGTAAAACTTTTGGTATTGGCAGGGTTGGATTTTTGTATCTAAATCAGCCTCAATCTCTGTATCAGATCTGTATTGCAGGGAATTTTGGCTATCCTTGAATTAATGTCAAAGGTGGGGGAAAGTAATCCATAACAGAACGCACAGAAGAGTTTACGAGTCAAGAAACTGTTTCCAGTATGCATATATAGCCAGCTGGTTCTTTATCAGGGGAATCCATGTAGAATAAAAACAATAAAATCAGTCACACATTAGGCTCATCAAATTGTCACACAGTCTCATCACAGTTATAAAACAGAAAATATGTATGTAAAATCACCAGACAGCATGATTTTATTGAAGGCTATTGAACATTTAAATTCACTAGAATATTTACATTCAAAACAAGCACTCCATTATTATTGTGTGTTTCTGGGAGAACATTAGGTATACATTGGATTGGATCCAGATTAGCCATTCTGTGAATGGAAGCGCTCCAGCGCTTTCAAGAGGCATTGAGAAGGAGCAGGGAGGGCACCAGCGGGGAAGGAAGAATTGCGGAGATCTCTTCCTCTCTTGTGAGTAGAACTTGTCAAAGCTCTACCCTGGATCCAACTTGCTACCATTTGGAAAGTCCTTGTTCTTTGTTGTAGAGGCTTAAATGTGTGTGTGTGTGGGGGGGGGGGGGTGCATGACAGATATATGGATGGATTGATCAATAAATGATAGATAGATGATATGCAGAGCAAGCTACTAGAAGTATATATTTGTATGTGTTTTCTGTATACGGCAATTTGTCAAGGAGTGGCAGTCATCAAGGAGGTCAATGTGACCGGTTATATGCATGTCAAATAAATAATCTCACACTAAACCAGTGGTCCCCAACCT
Organism: Anolis apletophallus; assembly: GCA_030556195.1. Lineage (NCBI taxonomy): Eukaryota > Metazoa > Chordata > Lepidosauria > Squamata > Anolidae > Anolis > Anolis apletophallus. The sequence continues at coordinate 92,672,877 of JARBWK010000002.1, read as the reverse complement.
GTGGGTCCCCAGGTATTTTGGCCTGTAATGCACAGAAATCCCAGCCAGTTTACCAGTTGTTAGGATTTCTGGGAGTTGAAGGCCAAAACATCTGGAGATCCACAGGTTGAGAATGACTGCACTAAACAATCAACTGGTTTGAAGTCATCAGGGCCTTGCTTTGGATACAAACATATTGGCTAGAAAACTGTTGTTATATCTTAGTATGATAAGCCAATTTAATCAGTTGTGGAACACAGAGTCAACATTTAGGTAAATCCAGTTGAGTCAATGGTTCTGTGCTAGTTGGGACTGAAGACAGGATTTAGGTCCTTCTCTTCTGCATTTCTGCCACTGGAATCCAGTTCCCATCTAGCAGTCACACCAGTGATAAGAGATTTTGGGAACTAGTCCAAACCTCTTTGAGTCTCCTTTGTGGAGACAAAAGTGGGGGATAAATAAGCATAATAATAACAACAATAACAACAACTGTCTGAAGAGGATCAGTTTTTGGGACTGTCCAGGTCTTCCACTGCTATTTTATGGCAATGTTTCCCAACCATTTTTGAGCCGCAGCACACTTTTAACATTAAAAAAATCCGGGAGCACACCACCAAGCAAAATGACACAAAATGACACTCTAACACAGTAAAGAATGGCTGTGGGATGGTGGACTGCTGGGAGTAGCTGCTGGGAGTGCCGAAGCTGGGGGAAGGGGAGGAGCCAGGCCATGCCAACCCCCGCCCCTCCCCCCGGCTTCAGCTCTCCCACCAGCTGCTCCAGCCTTGAGGGGGCAGTGCCAAGGCAACGGGGGCAGAGCCAGCACAATGCTGGCTTCGCACTGCCCCCTCAAGGCTGGAGCAGCTTCTGGGAGTGCCGAAGCCGGGGAGGGGGTGGAGCCAGGCCACGCCATGCCCCGCTCCCTCCCCTGGCTTCAGCTCTCCCAGCAGCTGCTCCATCCTTGAGGGGGCAGTGCGAAGCCAACGGTGGCAGAGCCAGCACAATGCTGGCTTGGCACTGCCCCCTCAAGGCTGGAGCAGCTGCTGGGAGTGCTGAAGCTGGGGGAGGGGGCGGAACCAGGCCTCACCATGCCCCGCCCCTCCCCCCAGCTTCAGCTCTCCCACAGAGGAGGAGCATGAGCGTTGGACAGGCTCCAGTGAGTGGGGCTCCTCCTCCGTGCAGCTTCAGCGAGCGAGGGGCGAGAGTCATGGCGGATTGGAGGCTGGCTGGGAAACAGCCCCTTCTTCTTTTTCTTTGCTGCCGCCCGGCCCTTCCTCCTCCTCCCCCAAGCAGCAGGAGTTCAGCAGAAGGAGGGGGAAGGAAGGGGGGCAGAGAGCTTTTCTTGTGGCACAGCAGGAGGTCCGTCACGGCACACTAGTGTGCCGCGTCACGGGGGTTGGGAAACACTGTTTTATGGTATGCCTCTGGTCAAAGATGCAGCAGTTAAAATCTAGGGCTTGTAGTCTTGGAAGGTATCCCTCCATGGATACAGAGGGCATATTATAGCTACATGCTAAAAATCTCTGCTAGTGAAGTCTGAAGATGGGTAACTGGGAAGAGTGTTCTGGTGAACATCAGGCTCTACCAATGTACATTAGCCCTCCCTAATCGGTGTCCCAATGCAGAACTGGATCAACGTGCATTGGTCTTGTTGTACATTGGTCCCAGTGCACATTGGTCACTTCACAGGTTCTCCTACAGTAAGCTTTTACTAGGCATGCAAGCTTAAGCCCATTTACGAAGACATATGTCTCCAACAGGATTCTGGCCATTAACAATAATATAACAGACACTTTTGTCTGCAAAAGGCAAACGTAGGACAAAAAGGTTTTCTGACCATTTCTCTGGGGAGCAGACGTCCAGTAAAAGCTGGCGGTGGTCCCTAAATATGGATTATTTCCGAGAGATTTTACTTATTCCATTCCAGCTGTTGGAAGGTAAGAAAAGGGGGTTTATTTATCTGTGGAAGGTCCAGGGTGGGAGAAAGAATCGTTGTCTGTCTTGTCTTTCTCCCACCCTGGACCTTCCACCGATATATAAATCCAATTTTCCTGTTTTCCAACAAACCTCCCAACCTCTGAGGAAGCCTGCCATAGATGCAGGCAAAATGTCAGGAGAGAATGCTTCTGGAACTTGGCCATACAGCCTAGAAAACTCACAGCAACCCAGTCCTGCTTGGAGTTGCTTTGCTTTGCTTGCTTTCCTCATCTAATAGGGCCTCATCACTCTAGATTTTAAAAAATCCACTTAAAATCCGGTTTCTGACTCCTGCAGAATTCTGGGGTTTGTAGTTTAGGGAGGAGCCTTTAACAACCTCACTAAACTGCAGACCCCAGAATTCTGCAGGAGCCAGAAATCGGATTTTAAGTGGATTTTCCCCCCTAAGCTCCCTAAATTGTGGGATGGCAATCGATGCCGCCAAGCTCTGGTGAAGGCAGCCCTACCTTGGCTTTGTCCCACAAGAGAGCAAGGGGGCTGTGCATGAACAGACCCACGAAGGCCTTGCCTTGGCTTTCACCCCCTTGCTATTGCTGCGACGACAACAACAAGCACGGCGGAGGAGAAGCGCTTCCCAACTGTAACGACAAGGCCTGGCCGGGACTAGCGCCCCTCGATGCTCCCCTTTCTCCTCCCTCCCTCCCTCGCGCCCTCCCTGCCTCCCTCCTGGGGGTGCGCGAGGCTCTTTGGGGCGCCCCTTTCCCCGCTCGCTCGCTCCCTCCCCCTCCCCTCACACCCCGCCTCCCCCCTCGCCCGGCCAGCCCCCGGGCAGACAGGTTTGATGAGTGGGTTTTTGTCCGGATGGTTCGTAATGGTGCCTGTTTTGGGGTGTCCCGGGGGGTCCGGGAAGCTTTAATTCGCGGACAAAGGCTGATTTGCAGGTCAATGGCGCGGCACACTCGCCTCCCCCCCTGGGCCCCCGCGCCTTTTGTTCCCCCTCGCCTGCCCCTCGCGCCAGATGGCCGCGGGAAAGGACAGCCCCCCCCCTCCAGCCTCCCTCCCCCCCCCGCCTTTAATTGCGGCTCTTGGCGGAGGAGGAGGGGGAGGGGGCTCCAGGAGAAGGCGACCCGCGCTTGGGTTTCCAGGCACGTCGCTCAAAGTCCCCTCCGAGTCAGCCGGGGATTAGTTTGACAGGGAAGTGATTAGATTAAAACCCCCGCATGGGCCCTGCGCCTCGCTCCCCCCCGGAAAAGGGACCCCCTCCCCCAAACCCTCCTCAATCATATTGAGGGCTCGGATCCCAGCTGAAGAGAAGCCGGTCCAGTACTAACCAACATCACGTTAGCCCTGGCTACAGTCAGAACCTCAGCAGAGCTTTCCAAGGGACGGAACCCTGCCCACCACGTTCTGTTCAGCACCTTGGACAGCTCCCTAAGCGCCCCCCCCGGAATGGAGTCAGACAGACAACCGTGCCTGTCCAGCGCACTGGGGGATCATAGCATCATTCAGTTGGAAGAGACCAAGGACCATCCAGTCCTAAACCATCCTGTCATGCAGGAACACACAGTCAAAGCACCCCTGACAGGTGGCCATTCCGTTTCTGGGTTGCTGTGAGTTTTCCGGTCTGCATGGCCATGTTCCAGAAGCATTCTCTCCTGACGTTGCACCCACATCTATGGTAGCCATCCTCAGAGGTTGTGAGGTCCGAGTTTTCTGGGCTGTATGGCCATGTTCCAGAAGCATTCTCTCCTGACGTTTCACCCACATCTATGGCAGCCATCCTCAGAGGTTGTGAGGTCTGAGTTTTCTGGGCTGTATGGCCATGATCCAGAAGCATTCTCTCCTGACGTTTCATCCACATCTATAGCAGCCGTCCTCAGAGGTTGTGAGGTATATTGGAAACTAAGCAAGGGAGGTTTATCTATCTGTGGAAGGTCCAGGGAGGGAGAACGAACTCTTGTCTGTTGGAGGCAAGTGTGAATGTTGCAATTAATCACCTTGATTAGCATTGCAAAGCCTTGCAGCTTCAAGGCCTAGCTGATTCCTGCCTGTGGGAATCCTTTGTTGGGAGGTGTAAATAAAGGACAAGACTCTATCGTATGGTATTTATCGTATTGTTGTTTCTCAAATCACTCCTGACATGAAAAAAAATCATATCAGATGCAAACCGAAGATACAGTTGTAATGTATTTAAGAACACAAGGTTTAAAAAAAAACTTGACATTATACTAAGTGTCTTTTGACCAATAATTTGAATTACACTAAATGTCCTCTGGTCGAAGATCAACACTCTGATAACAAGAGAATTCTAGACATGAAACAGTGAGGGCAAGCTAACACCTCCCAACAAAGAATTCCCCCAGGCAGGAATCAGCCAGGCCTTAAAGCTGCAAGGTTTTACTATTCTATCAGACAAGAGTCCTTTCTCCCACCCTGGACCTTCCACAGATATATAAACCTCCCTTGCTTAGTTTCCAATATACCTCACAACTTCTATGATAGATGTGGGTGAAATGTCATGAGAGAATGCTTCTAGAACATGGCTGTACAGCTCAGAAAACTCACAGCAACCCAGAGATTCTGGCCATGAAAGCTTTCAACAACCCACTCCGTTTCTGCTTTAAAACCTCCAGAGAAGGAAGTTTGACACCACCTTAATGCCCATGGCTCAATGCAATGGAAACTTGGGAACTATAACTAGTTGAGGCACCATTACTCTTTGGCAGAGAAGGCGAAAGACTTTGCAAAACTACAACTCCCACAATTCCATACCATTGAGCCATGTCAAATAAAGTACTATCCAACTGCATTAATTCTACAATGTCATAGAATCATAGAATTGGAAGAGACCTCATAGGCCATCCACTCCACCCCACTGCCAAGAAAGAGCCTCCACCATACTCCAGGGCAGAGAGTTCCACTGCTGAACAAACCTCACAGTTAGGACGTTCTTCCTAATGTTCAGGTGGAATCTCCTTTCCTGTAGTTTGAAGCCATTGTTCCCTCATCCTAGTCTAAGGCAGCAGCAAAGTCCTCTCTTTGACTTTCCCTCGCATGGACCCTTCTCTCCAGGACTGAGATGCCACAGCGCAGCTCCGCTGCCACAAACTAAACATTCAGACAAGCTCCAAAATACTCCAGATTTTTCCTGAGTGGTTCCTGCATTCAGGAGGTGGGTCAGGGGCTGGATTCAGATACCAGAAATAGAAAAGAACGCTTCTGGACATTGTGATGCTGAGGTCTCACCAAACCATGTTGTATTGGGTGGAGCAGCCATGTGCAAGTATATATGTGTGATCTTCCCTTTTGGAGACTACTAATGAATATCAGATGCTCTATTTCAGAGGAAGAAAGTGGCAAAACCATTTCTTGTCTCAGAGAAGCCAATGAAATTAATGGGGTTTGTAATAAATTGAAATGTGAATTGAAGGCACACACAATTCCACTTTAATTGCCATGTTCCACCCTATAGAATCCTGGAATGTGAGAAAGGGGCATTTGGAATTGGGTTCCTCATGTGAGTGCAAATCCCAGGATTCCATTACACGAAATCATGTCAGTTTAATTGAAATAATAGAGCTGTAATTGTGTAGTGTGGATGGGGCCCTGGTATGTGAATGTGAAGGCAATAAAGCACATAGAATCCTAAATCTCCATGTAGAGCTGGAAAAGGAAGTCTGCCTGAAATACTGGACTGCTCCTGCCAGGCAATGTTAACAGTTCTGAACTAAAGGGGCCAGTAGGTTGGTGCTGTCTGTATCAGCTTCTTCTGCTTTGGACTTGAACGTTCCTCCACAATTACTGATAAAATTCCACATATTTTTTTTAAAAAACCAGCACAATAGGAGCATGGGCTTATCCTAATTCTTCATCTGCTCTACTACTTTTCAATTTGCAGGGTGTTTTTAAATGGTAAGGATCATTTGGAAATGGTTTCCCCTTGCCCTGGATCTGAAATAATTCAACTAGCTCTTCTACTTAAACCATTTCCTACTCTTTCTGCTGGTTAGGAAGGTCCAGGCCTCCCCTGTCAATTACAGAAGACACTGAATGTGATTCTAAATATATCTATACTTACTAAAGTGTTAGCCCTACTTAAGTACTTCTGGGTAAATGTGCAAAGGAGTGCACTGTAACTATGAACAGAGGAGGGTGCTTTTTTAGTTAAAACAAGTTGGTAAGACAATTATTGTGTGCTTCAAGTCATTTCCAATTTATGGTGAGCTTAAGGCAAAGCTTTGTTTAGAGGTGGTTTGCTTTTGCCTTTCCCTGAGGCTTTTTTTTAGGTTGGGGGGTGTGTGTGTCAGGAATGACTTGAGAAACTGCAAGTCGCTTTTGCTGTGAGAGAATTGGCCGTCTGCAAGAACGTTGCCCAGGGGACACCCGGATGTTTTGATGTTTTATCATCATTGTGGGAGGCTACTCTCATGTCCTCACATGGGAGCTGGAGCTGACAGAGGGAGCTTATCTGCACTCTCCCTGGATTCAAATCTCAGACCTGTCGGTATTCAGTCCTGCTGGCACAAGGGTTTAACCCATTGCACCACCAGGGGCTCCTGAGGCTGAGAGTGTGACTTGTCCAACACCATAATTCTGCCCTTTTCTCTTCTTTACTTTTCCTTCCTTCCTTCCTTCCTTTCCTGGAAGTTCTCAAGCAACCAGATGCTAATGTCTCTAGGACCACCGCCAGGCCAGGGACCACCACATTCAATAGCTTTCTTCTAAAACTTGATTAAAACATCTAGTAACCAAAGCATCCTCAACACGGGGTATCGTCGCACTAGGCGCAGGCCGAGAGCGAGAGGCACCCTGAGCCGTGTCAAGACCCGGGATGCCTCTGTCCCAAAGTACACTGTTGACAGGCTTCCAGTTTCCTCCCCCTCCTCTCTGGTGTTAGTAAACGCGTGCTCAGTCAGGAACAAAACAGCAACGATCCGAGACCTCATTGAAGACCATCAGGCCGACATCTGTTGCATCACCGAGACCTGGCTGCAAGACAGTGATGTCACCTGTCTCCAAGAGCTAACACCTCCTGGCTACACGCTTACTCACCAGAATAGGCCTGGGAGGCGGGGGGTGTGGCGATCCTCACCCGTGACCTATTGCACCTTAGAGCGGTCCCTGCCTTGGAGTCAGATGGGATTGAAAGTGTCGGCCTGATGTGGGGAGCCCCGGAGAGTACAGCCTTCTTGCTGGTGTACCGTGCACCTAGCGCACCGGCGAGGAGCCTGTCCCTGCTGCTCGAGACTGTGGCGGAGTGGGCATTGAGGTTCCCTAGACTTGTGGTGCTGGGGGCCTTCAATGTCCACGCCGACACAGCCTCTTCACCATCTGCGGCAGGGGACCTTGTGTCGACCATGGCGGCACTGGGCCTCTCCCTTTGCAAGTCAGGCCCCACACATCGGGCCGGTCACACTCTCGATCTGATCTTCTATGCAGGTGTCCAAGTGTCCATCACCTCTGTTACAGAGGCGCCATGGTCGGACCACTGTGCTCTAGGAGTCCGGGTTGAGCAACCGCGCCCCCCCGGCAAAGGTGCCGAACCAATTTGGGTTCACCCGAAGGGACCTATGGAACCAACTAGGTTCCTGAACACCTTGAGGGATCTGGAGCCTGCCAGCGACTCGCTCGGTGAGCTGCTTACCACCTGGAACCATGTGTTGTCCTCCGCTCTCGACGAGATCGCCCCTAAACGCCCTCTCAAATCCCGCAAATCCTGTTCCCCTTGGTATACAGAGGCCCTTAGATCTATGAAGCGGGAAAAGAGACGGCTAGAGAGCATGTGGACGAAGCTCCGTGACGGACCATCGACATCAGCTTATAAGCTCTTCATGGAAGCTTATGAGCATGCTGTCAAGGAGGCGAAAAAAGTTCATTATGCCTCCTTGATAGCGTCTGCAGATACACGCCCGGCTCAACTGTTCAGGATAATTCGGCAATTGACGATGGTCCCTACCATCCCAAACAATGACAATTTGGCCCTCTCTGCCAAGGCTTTCCAGAATTACTTCGCAGACAAGATTACGTTGCTCCGCCGGGACCTCCCTGCCACGATTGATACAGTTCAGGAGCTGGAGACTCCGTGGCCCTCCGCCGGGTCCACCTTCGACCGGTTTTGACCACTGGATGCAGAAGATGTTGACAAGATTGTCGCAGCCCTTAGACCGACCACCTGCTCCCTCGACCCGTGCCCCTCCACGCTGATTCGAGCTTGCGTGGGGGGGTTACGAGGCCCTCTGTTGAATATAGTCAACTGCTCCCTTGAGCAAGGAGCTTTTCCAGAGGAGCTAAAAGAGGCGGTGGTCAGTCCATTGCTGAAGAAGCCCGGGGTAGACCCCGCGGCTCCCTCCAATTACCGCCCAGTGTCTAACCTCTCGTACCTGGGCAAGGTGATTGAGAGGGCAGCAATGGACCAGCTGCAGACATTCTTGGATGATGCAACCTGGCTAGACCCCTTCCAGTCCGGCTTCCATTCAGGCCATGGGACAGAGACTGTCCTGGTCTCCATCACAGATCTACTCCGCTGCCACTTGGATCGAGGCGGATCGGCGCTGCTCGTGTTATTGGACCTCACAGCAGCGTTTGATACTGTCAATTATCAACTTTTGACACACTGCCTGGCGGTGGCGGGGGTGAGGGGGACAGCCCTCAACTGGCTGTCCTCCTTCCTCCAAAACTGCCTGCAGCGAGTGAAGTAGGGAGGGGTGGTCTCCGAGGGCTCCCCTCTACTTTGCGGGGTCCCTCAGGGGGCCATTCTCTCCCCGCTGTTATTTAACATCTATATGCGACCACTCGCCCAATTGGTGCGGAGTTTTGGGCTGGAATGTCATCAGTACTCTGATGACACCCAGCTCATTCTGAGGATGGACGCTGGGGTGGGCTCTGTACCTGATAATTTCCATCTCTGCCTTGAGGCCGTTACTGGATGGCTGCAAGCCAGTAAGTTGAAGGTGAACCCAGCGAAGACGGAGATCTTGTGGCTGGGCCGCCCGGAGTGGGTAGAGACCCAGCTGCCGGCGTTTGATGGTGTGGCACTTCGCCCACAACCATCTGTCAAAAGCTTGGGGGTCCGGCTGGACGCCCAACTGTCCATGGAGGAGCAGATTGGCTGCGCCTGCAGGACAGCTTTCTACCATCTGCGTCTGGCAAAACGTCTGGCTCCTTACCTCTCCTGCTGCGACCTAGCCACGGTGATCCAAGCCACGGTCATCTCGAGGCTCGATTACTGTAATGCGCTCTACATTGGCCTACCCTTGTCAGTGATCCGGAAACTTAAGCTGGTGCAGAACGCTGCAGCCCGCCTGCTCTCAGGAGCCTTAAGATCTGACCACGTGACTCCACTCTTGCGTGAGCTGCACTGGCTTCCAATTGAATTCCGGGTCATCTTCAAGGTGTTAGTTCTAACTTTTAAGGCCTTGTGAGGTTTGGGGCCAGTGTACCTGAGGGAGCGACTTACCCCTTATGTGCCTGGGAGATCACTGCGTTCCGAGGGGCTCAACTTGTTAGAGGTGCCCAGCATCGGAGTCTGCAGACTGGCCACCACACGGCGGAGAGCATTCTCTGCAGCCGCTCAATTTTGTGGAACGGCCTCCCGAGGAGATCCGGGCCATTCGGGCCCTCCTGCCGTTCCGTCGAGCAATAAAAACTTTTAGAATGGCATTTGGCCCTTAGCCAATTGGCCTCTATACTGTTGTCTATGGTTCCGCCTGACATGCCACTATTTAATTTTGGCCTGCCACATGTTTATTAGGGGGCTTTAAATTGTTTTAATGTGTTTTAATGTATTTTTAACTGTATTTTAATGTACCTTCTATGTCTGCTTCACTTTCTGTAAACCGCTCTGGGCTCCAGAGAGAGCGGTATAGCAAGTCAAATTTAATAAATAAATAATAAATAAATAAATAAATAAATAAACACATCTTCTGTGCATGTGAAAGAAGGGCAAAGAGAGACAAGCATATGTGCAAGAGGGTGTATATAGAATAATAGAATATTGAGTTGAAAGAGACTACATGATTCATCCAGTCCAACCCCCTGCCATGCCAAAACACACAATCAAAGCAATATGTGAATTCATAGATATATCAGCCTTCTCAACCTGGTTTCCTCTAGTCATAATGGACTATATCGCCCCCATTACCAACCAGTATCATAGACTGAGTGGATACAATGGTACTTGCAGCAAAATAAACACATCTAAAGGACAAAAGAGTGGCAAAGGCCTTACTAGGTAAGGCTACACCAGTCCTATTTTAATTCTTACATATGTTCATTGTTTATTCTTTTTAAAAATTTCCACACAGCTACTTAAACATTATTCAGTACACGATTTGCATCTACAAGAAAGACAGAAGGCCCTGTATCCAGCCAGACTTAACTTTGTTGGGTAACAGAGCTACTTAAACTACATTCATTAAATGCAAATTGGGTGGAAGTATCTATTCAGCTACCAAAGAAATCTAGTAGCCCTTCCATTCATTCTACAAATGCAACACACCCTGGGAATCCTGGGTGAAGCCCTCACATTACCATTACTGGACTACAACTCCCAGCAGCACTATCCTGCACAGGCAAAGACTAAAGCAAGCTGAGAACTGCAGTTCAACAATAGCTAGAAAACCTTACACAGCTCATTCCTACACTAGATAATAAGGGATGGCTTTATACAAGTCCTATTCACGTTACATACAAATATGTGTAACTGATCTCAATGCTTCCTCACTTAAACAAAAGCTTCAGAGAGTTGATGAACAGAGAAAGAGTGGGCTTGCTCTTTGACTTTTTTGCACTATTAACACACTGTACATCTGAGATTATTAAAACATGTTTTCTGGGTAAACATTTAATTGGCCCCCAAGACAGATGATTAGCAGTAGTGGCACAGTGGGTTAAAGCACTGAGCTGCTGAACTTGCTGACCAAAAAGTCGCAGGTTCTAATCTGGGGAGCAGCGTGAGCTCCCGCTATCAGCCCCCACTTCTGCCAACGTAGTAGTTCAAAAACATGCAAATGTGAGATGAGCAGTCATGCCGGTCACATGACCTTAGAGGTGTCTATGATCAATATCGACTCTTTGGCATAGAAATAGAGATGAGCACCAATCCCCAGAGTCGGACATGACTGGACTTAATGTCAGAAGAAAATCTTTACCTTTACCTTTAGTATTTCTATCAAACATTTTTCCAGATTAACACTCAAAGCAATTTACAACAATTTAAAAAGACATTGCTAAAAATCCACAAGATACAAAAGGTAAAATTAAATAAAACAATCCAAAAACCGAAACCAGATTAAAACAGATGATATGTGTGTGTGTGTGTGTGTGTGTGTGTGTGTGTGTGTGCCCTGTTTGATGTGTGCCTTCAAATTGTTTCCAACTTATGGGTGACTCTAAAGTGACCATACCATTTTTGGAGCTGAGGGTATGTGACTCACCCAAGGTCACCCAGTGGGTTTCCAAGCACGAGGAGGGAATCAAACCCTGGCATTATAGTCTAATGTGCTAAGTTCTACATGACGTTGGTTGACTATGTGCCTTAGAGGAATACAGTTTGGACACAGCAAAGATGTTCTTGGTGTGGATGGATTAGTCAATCAAACAGCTTCCCCAACTTTAGAGCAAACTCTCCTAAAGTTATATTTTATAGGCCCTTCATATGTTGTCCTGTGAGGTTTGTATTAGCCTAGGCTAGTTTTTGAGAGGGAAGAAGTTTGTAGAGGTTTCATTTCCGTGGGCATATTTCTTTTAACTTACTTTAGTTATTTATCTTATCAGAAGCAAATTGAGAATACAGTTACAGTATAATGCATAAAAAACCACAAACAAAGTTTTAAAAATTGGCATTATGCTAAATTTCCTTTGACTCTGGTGTCGCTGTAAGAAGGTCCTCCATTGTTCATGTGGCAGGGATCAGGTTGCATTGTAGTAAGTGGTCTGTGGTTTGCTCTTCTCTACACTCGCATGTTGCAGACTCCCCTTTTTGACCTACTGGTACTTCAAGACATAAAAGTGAGAAAGGTGTACACATTGTTTTCTCCTAAAAACCTTCTCAATTCTCTTTTTTAAAATACACAAATACAGGTACCACCATATTAGGATGACTCCAATCATAATCATAGTTTGAGCAAAAACACTGAAATTAGTGAGACAAAGATTACTTGTAACTAATTTAAGCGCCACTTATCCCAATGTATCTGCTCTAAGTATGACAAAAGTTGGATCCAAGCCAATGTCTGACTAGCATCCTATCAGTGAAATAAGTGGACAATAGTCAACCCTTGGCCCTCTGCAATGGCCCAAGCCCCCGATTGTAGAGCTGTTGCAGGTTGATGGACAGTGGTGGTAAATGATTGAAAAAAATCTATGGCTATGTCCCTGTAAACAGGTATAGAAAATTAAACTGTATTATTTGCTGAAAACAGCAGAGTTCCTCCAAAGGCTTCACAGATGATACTGTATTTGAGCCTCCCCCATTATATACAAACATTATAGCCAGACATGCCTCTGTTCACCTCACCTGACTTCTCCACCTGGCATGGAATGACCATGGGAGGACTGCAGTGGCTTGTCTGGCAGATGAATGAATGGCCAGCTTCAATATAGAACCATGTGCACTATATAGGATGCCATTCAGTGTCTCCAGCCTTGGTTTGAGGATATCCCTTTAACTGTGTTGCATTTGATATGTCATTTTTTGAGACCTATGAGCATGCTATCATCGAAGCAAAGCAATCCCATAATGCCTCCTTAATAGCGTCTGCAGCTTCCCGCCCAGCTCAATTATTTAGGATAATTTAGTCATTGACGACGGTCCCTACCATGCAAAAAGAAAATAATCTGGTTATTTCTGCCAAGGCTTTTCAGGGATTTTTTACAGACAAGATTCTGGCACTCCAACATGATCTTCCCGCCACAGTTGATACAATAGGTTAAATTGAGGCCCCATGGCCACTGGCCAGGCCCACCCTTGACTGTTTCACCCTACTGGATGCAGAGGCTGTCGACAGAATTTTGACTGCGGCTAGGCCTACCACTTGCTCCCTCGATCCGTGCCCCTCTTGGCTGGTCAAGGCCTGCCGAGAGGGGATACAAGGCCCTCTGATGAACATCATAAATTGTTCCCTTGAGCAAGGAACGTTCCCAGAGAGGCTGAAAGAGGCTGTGATATGTCCATTGCTGGAAAAACCAGACTTAGACCATTTGGTTCCCTCTAATTACTGCCCGGTGTCGAACCTTTCATTCCTGGGCAAGGTAATTGAGAGAGCAGTAGCAGAGCAGCTGCAGCAGTTTCTGGAGGACAGAGCCTGGCTTGACCCCTTCCAGTCTGGCTTCCATATTGGGTATGGGACAGAGACTGTGCTGGTGGCCATCGCAGATCAGCTCCGATGACAACTTGACCGAGGTGGATCAGCGCTGCTTGTATTATTAGATCTAACAGCAGTGTTTGATATGGTCGATTATGATCTACTGACCCCTTGCCTCGCCATAGCTGGAGTTTGGGGGACAGTCCTGAAATGCTTGTCCTCCTTCCTCCATGGTCGGGGAAAGCGAGTGGAGAGGTGAGACCTGGTTTCCGAGAGGTCTCCACCTGATTGTGGAGTTCCCCAAGGGGCCATTCTCTCCCCCTGCTCTTTAATATCTATATGCTTCCTCTCGCTCAGCTGGTTCGGAGCTACAGGCTGGAATGTTACCAGTACGCTGATGACACTTAGCTCATACAGCGAATGGATGGCCGGCCAGACTGTACCAGATAATTTCCAGCAGTGCCTTGAAGCCATGACTAGTTGGCTGCGTGCTAGCAAGTTGAGTGTGAACCCAGCAAAGGCAGAAATCTTGTGGCTGGGTCACCCTGGTGGAGGAACTGTTCAGCTGCCTACCCTAGACAGCATACCTCTGTGTCCGTCGCCCTCTGCGAAGAGCTTGGGAGTCCTGCTGGACCCTCTACTATCAATGGAGGCTCAGATCTCCAGTGCCAGCGGAGTGGCCTTTTTCCATCTCTGGCAGGCTAGGCGACTGGCTCCCTATCTGACCAGGGAGGATCTAGGCCACAGTGATTCAGGCCACGGTCACCTCAAGAATAGACTACTGCAATGCCCTCTACATTGGCCTACCTATGTCAGCAATCTGGAGGCACAAGATGGTGCAAAATGCAGCTGCTAGGCTTCTCACCGGTATGCCGGTGAGAGCTCACATAACACCAATATTGCAGCATCTACAATGACTACCAATCGAACATCTGGCCTCCTTCAAAATGTTGGTTATCACTTTCAAGGCCTTATATGGTCAGGGGCTGACATACTTGAGGGACCGTCTCACCCTGTATCAGCCCCTGAGATCACTGTGTTCTATTGATTGAAAAAAAATGATGATTCCTAGCTGCCTCTCATATCGGCTGACATCGACAAGATGGTGAGCCTTTACAATCATAGCTCCAACTCTCTGGAATGCTCTGCCAGAAGATGTGTGAGCTTTGAGAGATCTAACAAAGTTCTGCAAAGCATGCAAGACGTTTCTATTCCAGCAGGCTTTCGGGGTCTGATCTGACCAATCAGCTGTGAACAGTTTTACAGCTTTTTTAGTTAAGAGTTCAATTCCTTTTGTTGTTTTAAAGTGTGTTTTCTATATTCTCTGTAAGCCATTCTGAGCCTCGGGGAAGGATGGCATACAAAACTGAATGAATGAATGAATAAATAAATAAAGTGGAATATGGCTTAATGTCAAATCTGCTAATTTCTGGTCTATTTTTTTCCTTTGAGGTTACCCTATATCACTAGTTGGTGAGGGGTGGTGGAACAAAGTGAGGGATATTCCAACAATTTCTGAGAAGCCACATATTCATTTCTCTCTTGGGGTCAAAGTTGTGGCATTCATTTGTTACCAGAGGCATGTGCATCAACCATTCAGTGCTGATGTGGCCCCAGATTTTTAAATAATTTTGCATGCAGTTTGAATTCAAAGACATGGCTGTGTTAATCTGGATCAGTATTCAATGGGATCTTGTAGCACCTCTGAGGTCCCTCCCACACAGCTGAATAAAATCCCACATTATCCACTTTGAACTGGGAAATATGGCAAGTGTGGACTCAAATAACCCAGTTCAAAGCAGATATTGTGGGTTATTCTGCCTTGATATTCTGGGTTATATGGCTATGTGGGAGGGCCCCGAGACAAACAGAGAAAGATGTTGGTAGCATAAACTTCTATGGTAGCATAAACTTAAGTCAACTTTATCAAATATCTGTGTGTGTGTGAATTTTCTTTTTAAAAGTAAATTTCATCAAATGAAAATTATCTCATTAAAAATTCAAAGCTCCCTGAAAATTCATAAAAGTAACTCCCAAGCAAATGCTTTTGGAAGCAGGAGACAACTATTGCAAACATGTCAGTTCCAGAAATCAACTAACACCATGGGTAAAGCATCACATGTATTTTTTAAATCTACATATTATGCAGATTCTTATTAAAATACTCCAAACCGATTTGCTTACCGTTCAATAGGCTACCCTATAGGTTCTTTTCAATGAAAATTATTCAAGAACCTGTATTTGCTTAAAAGCTTGCCAGTAAAAAGGCTCCCAAATCTTAATCCCCTTTCTGCTACACACCAATGAAACTTAGCAAGCTCTTTGACTATTGACTTTTTCGCGTGGAAACCGATCTGCTAAGACTGGAAGTGAAAAGAGGCCATTTCTTGAAAGGAGGGGGAGAACCCATCCCTCTGAAGCTCTGAAGAAGTCGTCATCCTTGGCCTGTGTTGCAGCCACAGCAGAAGCAGCAATGGCAAAAGCTTTCTGATCCCCAGATTTGTAAACTTGTAGACATAATAATGCCATTTTTCTAGTGTTAGCAGGTGTCCTGTCTGGACGTTGTTGCCTCAGCCTCCAGCAGGGCTGGGAATTAGAAAATTGTCTGTCTTTCCTGAACCGTGAAGTGCTTCTCTTAAATAAAGGCCAGGTCAGATGTTAAAGGAACATTCTTGTCTCCTGAAGCCGAAATAATCTACAGTCACATAAAGAAATGAAGGGATCCTCCGCCTTCCCTTAAAATGGTCACTCTCTTGATCTGCCATGCCATTCTACCATTGAAGAGAATGTGTGAGCAAATAAATCAATAAAAACACCTCCTGATTCCTTGACATTTCACAGTATTCCACCCGACCCCCACCCCCCATCTCCGCTTTCCACTAGCATTACTTATCTGCCATTCTTCAATCCATTATGTTGCTGCCATGGAGTTAGATTGCATCTGCTAGGTGCAATGACATAAGAATAATATAATCAGCTGCCATCCATTGTATTTTGTATCCGGTCCCCTTTCGAATCCATTTGAATATGAAACCCATAAACAGAGCAATCCTGTGGTAGCGCTTAGAGTGAGAAGGTTCCACAACAGAACTACTATGACTTCTTAGGCCCTGCCGTTTCTTTATGGGCAGGGCAGATGATGGTGGAATGGCTTTATCTTTGCTGTTTGTCTCTTTGCTTTCTCTCCTCCACTCCCTACTCTGCCATTGTGGTCAATGGGAGGAAAATACCTCCAACATCTTCATTGATTGTGTCCTTGGCAGTTCCTTTTTTAGTGTACTTTGGGGTAACAAGAGGATCTAGGTTCCTCAAATGCCACTGGCATGGCAGCAGAATGCCCCACTTGTCTTCAAACACATTGATAGGTGGATATCTATGCACTGAAAGCTCTTTTTGAGTGCGCTGGGAGAAACCTCTGTTAGTATAAATGCCATGTAGTTTATAGGCTTTCCTCTCTACCGACTGAGATAGTCTGTTGTATCTACTGTTGGTTTGGCTTTAGACTTGCACCTGAAGGCAGACACCCCAAGTTAGTTACATAGTAGTCAGTTCAATTGAATAACAATGGAAGCATACTCTATTATTATTGTTTGCAATGGCAAACATGGCAAGGATCTGACTGATCTGCTTCAACAGAGCTTTTCAGTGTGCCCATAGCCACTCCCAACTTCAATTCTGGACAATGTTTACCTGTTTTCTTTTTCTTTTGGTCTGTTTTGGTAAGGTTTGGGTGGATCAAGGGGGTTAGGAGAGTAAACACTTGCCTTTTTAGGCAGTTTAGGGAGATTTGGGGTGGTCTGAGCACAAAAACAGGACCACAAATCAACTTAGAGAAAAAGAATTCTGGGCCCTTGGAGAGGCTTCTAAAGGGTTTTCGCTGGCCACTCTTAGGGATCCCAAGGGCTATATGTGGCCCACAGGGTGCTCCTTCTCTAGAGATCTGTGACTGATTTTCCTGTTTTTGTGATTGTCCTATTTGCTTCAGGGCATATTATTTATACATAAGTATGTAACTCTTATGCGTGCACACTATTTCTGCTTACGTAAGTAAGAGAACCTTTAAAGAGAAAATCTTTCTTTGAACACCATAGTGTCTAGTTTGTAAAACAGAGATACTTGAGAGGTCAGGCCATGAAATAACCCATAACATATTTATTTTTATTTATTTATTTATTATTCGGGCTTCTATGCCGCCGACTCCCTGAGGCACGCGGCGGCTTACAGGAGCCGAAGGCACAATAAAATACAAGGCAATAAAAACAATTAAAAACAGCAGTACACAGTAAAATAATAGCACAATTCAAGAATTACTGGAAAATCTCCCCTTTTCACTCATTGTTCTTACCCTTTCTCAGAAAAGTGTGACCCCACTCCTGCGTGCACTGCACTGGCTTCCCATCGAATTCCGGGTCTCCTTCAAGGTGTTAGTTCTAACTTTCAAGGCCTTATATGGTTTGGGGCCAGTGTACTTGAGGGAGCGTCTTACCCCATACAAACCCAGAAGATCACTGCGCTCAGAGGGGCTTAATCTACTAGAGGTCCCTAGTATTAAGATCTGTAGGCTGTCGAGCACCCGGCAGAGAGCATTTACAGTGGCCGCTCCGACCCTCTGGAATTCTCTGCCGGAGGAGATACGAGCACTACGGGGTTTGTTGGCCTTCCGCAAGTCTGTGAAGACTTGGCTATACAGGCAGGCATTTGGTCCCAACTGATGCCTCCTTAGTTGCCAGCTGCCAACATACCGTCCTGCCATGTATTGCCTCTGCGTATTATTGCTTGCCGGGATCATTTGTGGGGAGGGGGGCTTTTGGGTATACGTCTTTTATCTGTTTACTGATGTTTTATTGATTTTATGCTGTAAACCGCTCTGGGCTCCAGAGAGAGCGGTCTACCAAATCGAATTTATAAATAAATAAATAAATAAATAAAACCTATTATCTTTCATAAATGAATTAGTTCATAGTATTTTACTTGACTAAAAAAGCATATCCAATTAATGTGAACACATTAATTTGTGGAATTTAGAGTTCTTACAAGCATGCAGATGGCAAATGCCACCTAAGAAGAAGCATTTCTCCATCTGTCTCTCATCACAGGAGGGAATTCCTATTCTAGGAAAGCATCTGTTGCAATATATACATGACATCTGAAAACAAAGTATTCTTCTTTCTTCATAAATATACAAAAAAAACCCAGATTTGATCAGTTGATTTAGCAACAGAAGCTCATTTCTCAAACCGTTTGAATTGCTGAATGATTTGAACTTAAAGGAGAGTAAATTTTGATTGAACATTAGAAAGAACCGAGTTGTTGAGTTGTCCGGTTTTATGGCCATGTTCTGAGTTGTTGAGTTGTTCGGCTGTATGGCCATGTTCTGAGTTGTTGAGTTGCCCGGCTGTATGGCTATGTTCTAGAAGCATCCTCTCCTGACATTTCGTTTGTATCTATGGCAGGTTGTGAGGTCTATAGGAAATTAGGAAAATTGGGTTTATATCTGTGGAATGTCCAGGGTGGGAGAAAGAACTATTGTCTGTTGAAGCTAGGTGTGAATGTTTTAATTGGCCACCTTGATTGGCATTTGATGGCTTGACAGTTTTTAGGTGTGGCTTGTTACTGCCTGGGAGAGGGGGATCCTTTGTTGAGAGGTGATTAGCTGTTCCTGTTTGTTTCGTGTCTGGAGTTTGAGTATTGTTCTTTATTTACTGTTATAATTTTAGAGTTTTTAAAAAACTGGTAGCCAGATTTTGTTCATTTTCATGGTTTCTTCCTTTCTGTTGAAATTGTCCACATGCTTGTGGATTTTAGTGGCTTCTCTGTGTAGCCAGACATGGTAGTTGTTAGAGTGCTCCAGAATTTCTGTGTTCTCAAATAATATGCTGAGTCCAGGTTAGTTCATCAGGTGCTCTGCTATATCTGACTTCTCTGGTTGAAGTAGTCTGCAATACCTTTCGTGTTCCTTGATTCGTGTTTGGGCAATGCTGCATTTGGCAATCCCTATGTATACTTTTCCACAGCTGCATGGTATACGGTAGACTCCTGCAGAGATGAGAGGATCCCTCTTGTCCTTTGATGAACGTAGCATTTGATGGATTTTCTTAGTGGGTCTGTAAATAATTTGTAGGTTATGTTTCCTCATCTGTTTCCCTATGTGGTCAGTGGTTTGCTTGATGTATGGCAAGAATACTTTTCCTCTGGGTAGATCTTTGTCTTTAGAAATAACTTATTAGCAGTAAGAGTGATTCAGTAATGGATCCAACTCTCTAAAGTGTTCATGCAGTCTCCTTTTCTGGATGTCTTCGAAAAGAATCTGCACAGCTTACTCCTAGGATGCTAGCTGGAGATCCTGCATTGAGCAGGGGGTTGGATTCAATGGCCCATGCAGCTCCTTCTCCATCTATGGTTCTAGTCTTGATTGTATACTTTACTAGACAACAATTCCATCAATTTCATTGGATGCCAGCCTCACTTGTATTCATTATACCTGGAAGCAAATACCCAAAGGAGGAAAGGATATCTATTATTAATTCTGCATTAGGTAACTACTGGGATAACTGAAACTTAAATACTTAAAGCTAATCCCAGGATTGTGTGCTAGTACAGGGGTATATATGTTGGTGGATTCCAGTAGTAACAGACGTACAATGTGAATGGTGATGTTGGTGACTCGGATATCTACCTCAGAAAAAAAAATATCTAGCAGGTCAAGTTCTATCACGACTAAAAGAGCATCTCTTTCAAAAGTGCATCCTGGGGGTCGGGACTCCTGGGGAAAGGTTCATGAGGGGGTTTCAGAGAGATTACCAAAGACAATCAGAAAAAATATATTTCTAATGATCTTAGGATCCCCTTTGTCAGAGAAGGCTGAAGATCTCTCCGCTTGTCCTTCTCTTCCCTTTTGGAAACAGATGGCAAATACTCCGAAAGCCCTCTTCCACTGTGATTGGCTGGCCTCTCAGCCAAGGGAAGGGCTGTTTCTGAGACTCCAAGTGGGGAGGGGAGAATAGGTGTGCTTGGTACATGTCAGCATGGTTAAGTTTTAATTACTTTTAACCTCCTCTAGTTTTTTTAACTGAATGTTTATTTCATTGTTAAATTGTTTAAGGCATTTAATTTGGCCTCTGCTGTAAGCAGCCTTGAGTCCCTTTTGGGGTCGAGAAAGGTGGAATATAAATATAGTAAATAAATGTGCAGATGAGGGAAAGCATGTGAAGGCAGAGGGAGGCTTGTGCCAGCGAGTCCCTTCAAGTCATGGTGGTTCTGTGTGGAATGTTTTGCCCAATTCTATTGTTGGTGGGGTTCAGAATGCACTTTGATTGTAGGTGAACTATAAATCCCCAACTACAACTCTCAAATGTCAAAGTCTCTTTTCCCTAAACTCCGCCGGTGTTGACATTTGGGCATATTGAGTATTCGTGCCAAGTTTCATCCAGATCTATCATTGTTTGAGCCCACAGTGCTCTCTGGATGTAGGTGAACTACAGCTTCAGAGCTCATGGTCAATGCCCACCAATCCCTTCCAGTATGTTCTGTTAGCCATGGGAGTTCTGTGTGCCAAGTTTGATTCAATTCCATCACTGGTGGAGTTCAGAATGCTCTTTTATTGTAGGTGAACTATAAATTCCAGCAACTACAACTCCGAAATGACAAAATCAATCCCACCCCCAACCCCACCAGTATTCAAATGTGGGCGTATTAGGTATTTGTGCCAAATTTGGTCCAGTGAATGAAAATGCATCCTGCAAATCAGATATTTACCTGACGATTCATAACAGTAACAGAATTACAATTATGAAGTAGCAACGAAAATAATTTTTTATGGTTGGGGGTCACCACAGCACAAGGCACTGTTTAAGTTGCAGTATTAGAAAGGTTGAGAAACTCTGACCTAAAATGTCTCAAGAGGGCCAAATGTAAGATATGAAAGCTTGCATATTGGCCAATAGCCACTTTGATTCCCCTTCGAGGGGAGATAAAGCAGGGTATAACAACAATAATAATGCTTTATTTATAACCCACCCTATCTCCCCGAAGCTACAATAATTATAATAAAGCTACACAATTGCACTCCAGAGAAATTCAAAAAGCCTCTTAATGCTGAGCTTTTATCAGTTTCTACTGTAAGAAGTGGCAGCAGCACAGAAATACATAGTGATTAGAAATTTTCAGACAGAACAAAAACAGCATAGGCTTTACAACCTGCTTCTTTCCTCCTTTTATACTTCTTGTTTTGAACCTATCCCAGGCAATTTTAATGGACTTTATTAGGGGAGATAAGAACAGTAGCACAATTGGTGAATTTGCAATAGGTTGCAGCCCTGAAAACATTGAAGCTTCTCTAAATGGCAGTTTCCAGTTCTCTTTGATCTGGATACATCTATACATCCAAAACGTCAACATGTCCATAGCCAGAATGCCCATGATAATAATAAAAAGGGCAATGGAAATTCTTGTCTTTCAACAGAATGTATGACAAAGATGAAATGTGCACAGGAAGCAAAAAAATATTATTCACGCTAATCTACATAATTTATTTATTTATTCACTTACTATATTCTAGAACCTGAATCTCCTTCAGATTCCCACTAATGCTTGTGTTGCACAGGCTGGGAAATAGGCTGCTGTGATCATAAAAACAAACATATGCTTATATTAGAGTCTGTAGTATGGGCTGCAGAATTGGCATAGTTAGGTGTACTGTGCTTTCAAAGCTTCTTATTTGGTTGCAATACCATTACTGAGGTTGATGCAGATAATATATCATTAGATTAAAGTTATTGCAGAAAGGATTTGGTATTGTTGAAGAGCTAGCAGCTGTATTAGCAATGGTAACACATACTCATGTGTGTATGTGTGCATGTTACTGGATGTATGGAAATGATAAAGGCAGACCTTTGCAACTGTCCTTGTTGTTCTCAATGGGAATTAGCACAAGATGTGAGACTATTCTCTTAATGGAAAAAAGAGGCTGAGGGCCCTTCCACACAGCCATATAACCCAGAATATCCAGGCAGAAAATCCCACAATATCTGCTTTGAAGTGGGTTATCTGAGTCCACACTGCCATATATTCCAGTTCAAAGCAGATAATATGGGATTTTATTCAGCTGTGTGGAAGGAGCCATAGCTTGAAGACTGAATCTGATGACTGGGGGTGTATCTTACAAAGAGTCTCTACACAATCAATCATCCTCATAAAAGAAGGCAGAATATTTAAGTTGGCCATAAGCAGGAAGGAAGAAGAGAAATAAGATGAGGTTGACAACAGCAATAATATAAACAGTTTCTTACATAATTGTTCCACATTCACAATAAGAGGTGACAGCTTTGCATCAAAAGATACCTGACAAGATGGAGACCCATAAGGTGATGTTGTGCAAATGATACTCCCTAAGCCTCAGAAGAAGACAATGTCAAACTTCAGAATAATCCTTGCCAAGAAAACTCTGGAACAGGATTGCTAATGCTATAAATCAGCCTGAATGGGCATACTAAAAACAGGACAATAATAGCACCATCATGGTGAGACTTGAGGACAGGTGATGGAATTGATCATCTAGTATCAGAGGAGCAGAAATGGCCAATTATTATAATTGGTATTTTATATTTATTTATTTTTAGAAATACAGTGCATAATTTTTTTTAAAAAAAATCTGTGTACAGAAAGAAAAGGGGGCTTTTATGGGATGACAGTGAATCAGACCTTAGGAGAGACAGCTGTGTAACAAATTCTGCATTGTGCAGAGAAGCCGAAGCAAAATGGTAGTTATTTCATTAGAGACTGGCTGCCTACCCTAGCTGCAGTAACCTGATTAGTTTTGTATATATTGGCAGGAGTGCTCCACCATATCTATTTTCTTCCCCATAATCAATTCAGTTTCCAAAGAAGCCCCAGATGGGCTCTTTGCGGGGCTTTTGATTAAGTGGCATACAGGCATAGCAGCCTGTCCGCCTCCACCTCCACTCACCCCCACACCAAAAAGACACAATACACTCGCTATGAACTCACTCCCTTCACAAAGAGGCTGGAAGGTATATTTTGGAGAGAGGGAATTTTGGTTGATTCTATCATAGGGTTTTGTTCTTGCACTACATGCCAATCTGGGTACTTTTAATTGATAAGCAGAATACCAATACCTATTCTATATTTTATGTACTATTGATATTATTAATTTTGAATACCATGTGATCCCATTTCTCCTCAAATAATGAAGTAATTCAAAAAGTAAGGATGAAAATATGGCACAAATTTTGCCTGGGCCACTCCACAAAATATCTTTGCTAAAAGTCCCACAAGAAAGGGTGAAATTAATGAAAAGATTGGAAAAAGTGATTGCTTAACTGATGAACTGATATGGTCAGCCTGTTTTTTTCCTGGTGCACAAATAAAAAATATGGATTTCTAGCTAGACTTTGATAAGATCTACCCTGTTCAGTAAGGCACGGTGTATTCTATCTATTGCTTCATCCATTCATTGATACAAATTTAAGAGAGGGGGAGTTATACCTAAAGAGAGGCTATAAAACCAAGGAATTTTTAGTAACTAACCCCATAGTACTATCTATATTGAGATAGATTAGGACTTTTTTCATTAATGAAAATAAACGTGAAAGGAAATGAAATCATGGTTTGTTTTTATCTTTCTTTAAACTCCAAGGCAAAAGGGGATTGATATTATTTAATTTTCATGCAAGTAGTAATTGTAAAAAAAATTTAAAAAACATATTCTTTATTGAGGTTTCTATAGGCTATTTTCTGTTGGGAAGGAAGCATTTGACAACTACGCTGACAGGAGAGAAAAAATGAATTAAGGTTTCGCTCAAAATAGCTTTCCCTTTAATTTCCCTGTGGTGTGCCTAACCTTTTGTGAAAATGCTGTGGATTATCAGTTAAGGACAAACTTTCCATTTTGACTCCAGAGGGTTTTAAACATTCCAAATTCACTTTCTGGCTGTTGAAAATGGGGAGAGTGTTTTAAAAGGACCATTGCGAGCAGTTTGCTTGGAAGAATGAGCAAAAACAAAGAGAAATCGTAGCTCTCATTAACTCCAGTGTTTACTATTATCCCAATAAGTGTCATTATAATATCACCACATGAACACTATCGAAAATACCTCCACGTTTCTAGGGAATTTTAAAATTAAGCCATACCCAAAAATAAGTTTTTTCATCTTCAATCAGTGTGTCCATCAACACACACTCATGCTCATATAGACACCCACAAACGCACATCTATATCCTTGTGACAAATAGCACTTTAAGGTCCCCTGACAAATGAAGAAGCCACAGTTAAATATTTCAAGATCTCCACAACATGGCTTTCCGCTAATGCATGCACTGTTGGGAGACATCTGTCTTCAGCACCTAATAAAGTAGTCTAGGTATAAAATGAACTTCATATGATTGCTTTGACACTAAAGGCACATATGGCTCATAATTAGCTGGATATCTCTTATAGTTAAATGATTTTTCTTTTGCTCTCTGTCTCTCCCTCCCTCTCGCCCATTCGCATCAATAATAGAAGCAAACAAAGTTCCAATTGTTCCCTGTTGCGGGACATTATGTGCCTGAATAAATGGATGTTGGCTGTGTCTACATGGATTTGCCATATGGCTACAAAGGCCAGAAGAATAGGGGCAGTGTGCTTTGTGATGGGAATAAGAGGGAGGCAGTGCCATGCAGGGTGTAGCCAATCCAAGGCAAGCAGAGTTGCAGAACGGCACACCTTCCGAAGACAGCTAGGAAACGGAAAGTTAGTTTTTCTCTTCTTCTCTGCTAGAACAAGCATCTTGGAGGGATTCTTTTCCCCCAAATGGATAGTCAACCTTTACTTGAAATAGAACTTCCCAACCTGCATAAATTTTTAAGGGAACTCAATTGAAAGTTCAAGCTTTTACACATAAACCAGGGTAGAGCTAGGTAATCTCTATAGACGATCAAACGCATGCAAGCATCGAAGTATAGGGCAATAAGCTTCTACATCATTTAAGCCCCAAGGAGTCCTCAGTGTTGCAATGTGCTGACTGAACTGCTGACCGAAAGGTCGGTGGTTTGAATCTGGAGAGTGGGGTGAGTTCCCATCTGTCAGCTCCAGCTTCCCATGCAGAGACATGAGAGAAGCCTCCCACAGGATGGTAAAACATCAGGGCATCCCCTGAGCAAGGTCCCTGCAGATGGCCACTTCTCTCACACCAGAAGCAACTTGCAATTTCTCAAGTTGCTCCTAACACAGAAAAAAAATCTAAATCCCAAATTATGCTTAATTTGTTGTGGAAAATGACCTGCTGGGATCTTTTATTTTAGACTCATGGGGGCCTTATTCATTTATCCTGGCACATACAAAAGTTTTGTCTTTCTGTTTTGCTGCTATTGCAAGGAAATCACATTTGTTTTGCACTCATTCCCCAGTCCAAGAAACAACACTTTTTTCTCCCTTCAGCAGTTCAAATGAGACTTTGAGAATAGTACCTAAGGTACATATTAATCCACCCATGAATCCACTCAGATATCACACTGACAATTTACCATGATTTGAGGACTCCCAAAAAGCAAAATTTCTGATCATAGTATCAGATAAAAAATGGGTGGCCATCATATAGGACAAGTCTTTTTATGGGTAGATAATGTTATTGTAATTAATGTATTTTAATCTGTGCTTTGTATATCTTTTTATCTTTTTATATTTATCCCTACGGCATCAAATATTTGCCATGTAAGCCGCTCTGAGTCCCCCTGCGGGGGTGAGAAGAGCAGGGTAGAAATAACGTAAATAACTAACTTAATTAATTAATTAATTAAGTTAGTTATTTATGTTATTTCTAACGTATTTTACATTATTTAATTAATTAATTAATTAATTAAGAAGGGGTTAGAAATGACAACCAGAATCACAGTAGGCAAGCAGGTCTCCCAATGGAAGGAAGGGCCATGCAGAAGTGAGGTCTGGAAAAGGACAAGTGATATTTAACTTTCTCATCAATTATATGAAGCTTGGAGTGAAAAGTGAGTTAGGTAAGTTTGGAGGTGAATGATTTAAAGTGTTTAAAATCCAATCTGCTTGCAAATAACTCCAAAGGGATTGCATGAATTGACAACAATGTGGCAAATGAATTTCAGTATAAAAATGGAGCAGAAAGGTCTAAGCCACATTCAGTGGTGGGGGTCTGAGCAGTCAGTGATTAATCAGGAAAGAGCTCTTGGGGTCCTGACGAAGAGCACGTGGCAAGCATAAGCTCACAGTGTAGCAGCTGTGAGAAAAGGCAATTCCATGCTAGGGATTATTAGAAAAGGAATGAAATTAGAATAGCACTTATCTAAATGCACATGTATAAACAGATGTTGCAGCTGCATGCAAAATATTCTACACAGTTCTGGTCACCACATCTTTTAAAAAGATGACACAGCGCTAGAAAAGACTGTGAAAATAAGCAAAACTTGTATTTGTAAAATTGTGCAAAGCATGAAAAAACGGATATGTTTAGCACCTTTTCTTACAATATTTGAACTCACAGTTATCCCCTGAAATTTATTAGCATTAGATCGAGGAGAGGAAAAAAGAGTACAATGCACAATTATCTTATGGAATATGTTACCTTTTAAAATGAGGAAAAGGCAATCCGTGTTTATCAATCAGGTGGATATGTGTGTCCTTTTGAATCAGACTGCATGTCTGAGTCCATTACATTTTGGACTATTAATTCCCAGTTACTTCCCTGATTAGTATAGTCGTTTTGTTTTAAAGCAGTACTTCTCAATTTTCCTGATGCCGCAACCTCTTAATTCTGTTTCTCATGCTGTGGTGACCCCCAACCATAAAATTATTCTCATTGCTACTTCATAACTTTAAGTTTGCTACTGTTATGAATCATAGTGTCAATATCTGATATATGCAGGATGTATTTTCATTCCCTGGACCACATTTGGAACAAATGCTCAATATGCTCAAATTTGAATAAAGGTGGAGTTGGGGGGGGGGGTTGATTTTTTCCCCATTTGCGAGTTGTAATTGCTGGGATTTATAGTTCACCTACAATCAAAGAGCATTCTGAACTCCACCGACGAAGGAATTGAACCAAACTTGGCACACAAAACTCCCATGACCAACAGAAAATACTGGAAGGGTGTGGTGGGCATTGATCTTGAGTTTTGGAGTTGTAATTCACCCATATCCAGAGAACAATGTGGACTCAAACAATGATGGATCAGGCTCAAACTTGACACAAATGCTCAATATGCCCAAATGTGTATATTGAGCATTTGTTTGGGGGAAATAGACCTTGACATTTGTAGTTGCTGGGATTTATAGTTCACCTACAATCAAAGAACATTCTGAACTCCACCAATAGAATTGGGCCAGACTTCCCACATAGACCCACATGATCCACAGAAAATACTGTGTTTTCTGGTGGTCTTTGGTGACCCCTCTGACACCTCCTCGCAACCCCTCCAGGTTGCAAAACACTGTTTTAAAGTCTGTCTTCCTGTGCTAGAATATACACATTTCTTTATTTGTCTTTAACACTGTGTATACGTTTGTGTGTGCGTGCATGTGTGTTGTTTGTTTGTATGTGTTATTCCATTTGCCATTTAGGGGGGAGGGGGTTTCATGTCAGGAGTGACTTGAGAAACTGCGAGTCGCTTCTGGTGTGAGAGAATTGGCTGTCTGCAAAGACGTTACCCAGAGTACACTCAGATGTTTTACCATCCTTGTGGAAGGCTTCTCTCATGTTCCTGCATGGGAAGCCAGAGCTGATAGAGGGAGCTCATCTGCTCTCTCCTCGGATTAGAACCTGCAACTCGTAGGTCTTCAGTCCTGCCAGCACAAGGGTTTAACTGACTAAACTGGGGAGTTGCTCCAACCCTTGTGTTAGCACAAGGGTTTAACCCATCGTGCCACCAGGGGCTCCACCATCTAGGTGACTTTGACTTAATGGTAACTCCATGAATTAGAGACCTCCATGAAACTCAGTAATCAACAGCCTTCCAGATTGAGGCTTTTAAAAGTGAACCAGTCCATCTGAAATGTGGTGTTCCTCTTTTCCTACTGTCTTGGACTTTACTGAGCTTGATGGGGTTTTTTTTTTCTCCAGAAAATCACCATGTGGACTCATGATGTGTCCAAAGCAGGAAATCTTCAGTTACATCATTTTCACTTCTCTCGCTTGAAATGTGGTGCTGGAGAAAAGTTATATGGATACAGTGTGGACAGATAAAAAGACCAATAAAAGGTCCTGGAGCAAATCAAGCCTGACCTCTCCAGAGAAGCCAAGATGGCTGAAATGAAACTGTCCATACCATGAGAAGAGATGACTCATTAGAAAATACAATAATGCTCACTGAACTAGAAGCCCTGCGCAGGGCAGTTGGAGATAGGATGACTTGGAGTTCTCACTCGTGGAGCTTCCTGCCATAAGTTTAAGTTGACTTGAGGGCAGTCAACAACAAAGTGAAAGTTCAGTTCTGATTTGCTCTGAGACCCATTTAGTTGTGTTTTTAATAAATAGACCATGGCACACACATAACTCTTCTGTTATTCCACATTTAAAATGAACCGATTTCTTCTTCATCAGCCTTCTTCCCCTGTCCAGTTTTGGAGCCATGCTTAGGCCACATCTACACTGCCCTATAAGTCAGTTTGAAACTGCAGTTTGAGCCGCTTTGAGTCCCCTTTGTGGAGAGAAAAAGTGGGGTATAAATAAACATCAACATAACAACCAGTTTAGGCATATATAATGCAGTTGAGTGTAGTTAAACTACATTATACACCTACCACATAATGCAGTTTCAAAACTTAGTATATACCAAGTTACAAACATGATAGGTTCTATAGGTTTGTTCTTAAATTGAATTTGCATGTAAGCTGGAACAAGAACATTTTCAAAGTGTAACTTCAGCCAAATATATATAATCATATATTGTATATATAAGCTTTGGATAGCTTAGGGAAGGGTTAACACTCATGGTGTTTGTTTGGCTGCCTGTGCCCCTCTTCAGAAGATTTTGCCTTAATTTCTGTCCCTGTGATAATTGGATTTTGGAAAAAAAATGGGCTTGTTGTGGAAACAAGGGTTGGTAAGAAAGCTTCAATTGAGACCCCCTTTCCTCATGATAACTCTTCCAGGAGTGAATTTCTCTTCCAAGAGGTAGATTTCTCTCATCTCTGGTTATCTCACCACCATTCGTAACTATGAGTCGTTTGTAAGTCAGATGTTTGTAACTCATGGACTGCCTGTAATAGGAAACTGCGGACGGGGGCCTTCGAAGCTGGGAATGGGATGGCATAGATCTGGCTTCAGAATGTAATGATATTCCTTGGTTGGCACACTCTCCTTTAAAACCTATGCACTTTGGTTTGTGGCCTGACTTCTTACAACATTAGCCCTAAGCATAACGGATGTAGTATTATTGTTATGTTTATTATTTACAGTATTTAAGGAGCCCCTGGTGGTGCAATGGGTTAAAGAGCTGAGCTGCTGAACTTGCTGATCGAAAGGTCACAGGTTCGAATCCAGGGAGCAACGTGAGCTCTTGCTGTTAGCCCTAACTTCTGCCAACCTAGCAGTTAAAAATATGCAAATGTGAGTAGATCAATAGGTACCGCTCCAGTGGTAAGGTAACAGGGCTCCATGAAGTCATGCTGGCTACATGACCTTGGAGGTGACTACGGACAATGCTGGATCTTCAGCTTAGAAATAGAGATGAGCACCAACCCCTAGTGTTGGGCATGGCTGGACTTAATGTCAGAGCAAAACCTTTACCGGGTTACAGTATTTCTACCCTGCCTTTCTCACTCCGACTCAGAGTGGCTTTACAGAACACACATACAGCAAACATTCAATGCTAATTGTACAATTAACAATGACACACAAAACAAACAGAGGTAAAGGCAGTTTTTCCCATCTTATTTCTGGCATCTTGGAGGGTGTGTTTGACTCTGGCCATGAGGGGAGGTGGGTTGCTATCACTCCATCTTCCATGCTGAGAAGCTTCCCTCCAAACAGGTCCATAGCCAGGATTTTGATTTGTGGGCCGAGGGGGTGGTGGGTGGGTGGGCGGAGTTTGATTGGGGGGCTGAGTCTGAGTGAGAGAGGGTCTACCCTAGCAAACCTTTTGTATTATTATCCCAATACCCCATGCATATGGGATATATTGAGCATAGTGATCAGATCATGATATGAATACACATAACGGTTTAAATAATGTACCAGTAAGGCCTTCTTGTGGACCAACCTGCCTCCACAGGATGTCCTTAAGAGCACTTTTATTACCTCCCTGCTAAAAACAGTACCTATTTATGTGCTCGCATTTCTGCTTTTGAGCTGCTGTGTGGGCAGATGAGCTGGGGCTAACGGCAAGTGCTCACCCTGACAGAGGCTCGAACTGCTGACCTTCCAATCTGCAATTTTTTCTGCAGCACAGTGGTTTATCTGTGCTAAGCCCAGCCCAGCTTTTCTACCCTGTTTTTTCTCTCCACAAGGAGACCCAAAGAAAGCAAGAGTAAAATAGGGGGTGGGGGGAAAGAGAAACCCATCGAATCTGAGAGCCCTTCCAGACAGACCATATAGCCCAGGATCTGATCCCAGTTTTTTTATTTATCCCAGATTATCTGGCAGTGCAGACTCGTTTAATCGGGGATATAGGGCCTGCCTGGAAGTGCCATGAGAGGTGGGAACTCCAGACCAGTCATGGACAAACCTGGGCCTTCCCAGGTGTTTTGGACTTCAACTCCCCCCATTCCTAACAGCCTCAGCCCCCTTCCTTTTCCCCCTCAGCCGCTTAAGCGGGAAGGGGCCTAAGGCTGTTAGGAATGGGGGGGAGACGGAGTTGAAGTCCAAAACACCTGGAGGGTCCAAATGTGCCGGTGCCTGCTCCAAACCCAAAGCCCTTTATGGGGAGAGGAATGGGGGAGGTTGGCATCGGGAGAGGACCGGCCCGAGTGCGGCTTCTGGCCCCTGAAGGACTTTGGAGAAGCCTGGCGCGGGGTTCTTGCCTTTCAGCAGCGCCGGTTCCCCGGCCAGGGAGGAAAGGGGAGAAAGGGAGGCTTGGCCCCAGACAATGGGGCTCCCGAAGACACCTGCCGCCCTCAAAGCCCCAGCCCGTAAATCCTAGAGGATCCAGCTGCTGGTCCCCCTCGCCCCCCCCCCCTCGCCCCGCATTGTGGGCCTTTAATGAGGAGCCCTCCTCCCTCCCTCCCTCCCTCCCGCGCGCCCTCGGCCTCCCTCGGAAGAAAGCCCTGATTAAGCGGTCAGGCAGCTCCTGGAGTAATCGAGGTGAACTTTGATTGGGAGGGGCGCCGCAGCCAGATAATCCGGGGGAGAGCGCGCGGGGCTTGGCGGAGGCAGCCGCGGGAAGGCTCCAGGCGGGAAGCAAGCGAGCGAGCGAGCAAGCAAGCAAGGGGGAGGGAGAGACGTGCCTTTTCTTTCTTCCGCCCCCTCGTAGGCGTTCACAACCCAGCCCGGGCAGGTTTGGCGCGCCAGGGATGCTGCGTGGGTTTTCTTTGTAGGTAGGTAGGTAGCAGGCATGTGGCCAGGGGGGGGGGCTAAGGGGTTTCAGCCCCCCGAAATTCTCAGGGTGGTCCGCGAAAAGGCCTTACTGGTACATTATTTAAACTGTTATGTTTATTCATATCATGATCTGATCACCATGCTCATTATATCCCACATTCATGGGGTTATTGGGATAACAATACAAAAGGTTTGGTAGGGTAGACCCTCTTCCACCCAGTCTCAGCCCCCGAATCAAAATCCTGGCTACGACCCTGGTAGGTAGGTAGGTAGGTAGGAAGGAAGGGAAGGAAGGAAGGAAGGAAGGAAGGAAGGAAGGAAGAGAAGGGAGAGAAAAGGGAGAGAAAAGGGAGAGAGGAAAGAAGGGAAGGGAGGGGGAAAGAAAGAGGGAGGAAATAAGGAAGGAAAGGAAAGAGAAGGGAGGGGGAGGGAGGAAAGAGGGAAGGGAAGGAAGGAATGGAAGGAAGAAGGAAGGCAGAAAGAAAGAGAAGGAAAGGAGGGAGGGAGGAAAGAGGGAAGGAAGAAAGGGCGGAAGGAGAGAAGGGAGGGAGGAAAGAAGGGAGGGAGGAAGGAAGAGGGAGGAAATAAGGAAGGAAGGGAAGAGAGAAGGGAGGGGAGAAAGGAAGGAAGGAAAGGGAGGAATGGAGGGAAGGAGAAAGGAAGGCAGAAAGAAAGGGAAGGAAAAGAAAGGGAGGAAGGGGGGAAGAGAAGGGATGGAGGAAGGGAGGGGAGGGGAGGAAGGAAGGAAAGGAAAGAGATAAGGAAGGAAAGAAAAAAGGAAGGAATAGAAGGATGGTAGAAAGAACAGGAAGGAAAGGAAAGAAAGGGGGAGGGAGGGAGGATGAAAGGAAGGAAGAGAAGGGAGGAAAGAAGGAAGGAAGGAGAGAAGGAAGGAAGGAAAGGAAAGAGAGGAGGGAGGAGGGAGGGAGGGAGGGAGGGAGGACGGGCAGAAGGAATTAAGGAAGAGAGAGAAGGAAGGCAGAAAATGTATTTATTTATTTATTTATTTAAAACTTTTGTACCCCGACCTTCTTACCTCTATCGAGGGACTCAGACCGGCAAAGAATAGGAAGGAAGGGAAAGAAAGGAGGGGAAGGAAGGAAGGGAAGGGAGGAAGGAAACAGAGGGAAGGGAGGGAGGGAAAAAGAGGGGGCCAAACCTGCGCGCGCGGCCACGCCCTTGTCAAAAGCGCCTTTGCCTTCGGCCTAGTCCACAAAGGCTGGGTCCGCACTGCCATTATCATGCATGCGGTTTCAGAATGCAAGTTCACTACGCTGAAGTGGATTGTATCAATCTACACTGTCATGTAATCCAGGAAAAAGCGCGCCTTCAAAGAGGGGGAGGCGGGAAGATTAGAAGGGGGGAGGAGCCCGCAGGGTCAGCCCGGTGCCACTTCTGAATATCTAAGCGTCTGGACGGAAGGGGAGAAGCGGAGCCAGTCGCGGGAAAGAGGTTACCGTAAAGAGCCGAAGAGACCCGCAACAACGCTCTGCATCGCGAGGAAGGAACCAGGAATCCAAGACCATTGCGCAACAGGGAAAGACCGCTGACTTTCTACTTCCTTCAGTTTGGGCAGGAGGGCAACTCTGACGACTTGGGGTACACCAGGCATGAACAAACTTCGGCCCTCCAATTCTCATATTGTGGGAGTTGAAGTACAAAACACCCGGAGGCCCACGTTTGCCCGTGCCTGAGCTAGAGTGTAGATTGAATGCAGTGTGACACCACTTTAACCGCCATGCTGGAGGCTATGGGCCCTTCACACAGCCATATAACCCAGAATATCAAGGCAGAAAATCCCACAATATCTCCTTTGAACTGGGTTATCTAAATCCACACTCCCATATATTCCAGTTCAAATGCAAAAATGTGAGCTGTATTGTCGAAGGCTTTCATGGCCAGAATCACTGGGTTGTTTTAGGTTTCTCAGACTATATGGCCATGTTCTAGAAGCATTCTCTCCTGACGTTTCTCCTTAATCTATGGCAGGCATCCTCACAAGCTGTGAGGATGCCTACCATAGATGTGGGCGAAATGTCAGGAGAGCATGCTTCTAGAACAGTGTTTCCCAACCAGTGTGCCATGAGCAATCATCAGGTGTGCCGTGAGAAATTGGAACCTCCACTACCCTTTCTTCCCCCTCCTGCCGAACACCTTTTCTTCTGCACTCGGGCTCCCTTCTTCCCAGCCTCGCTCTGCTCGCTTTGCCTCGCTTTGCTCTGGGGCGAGTCTGTGCAGTAGCGCCAGGGGCGGTCCGAGCTCTCCCGGGGGGGTAAGCGAACATTATTTTGCCCCCCCCCCGGCGCGCCCAATGTGCGCTCCATTGTGAGGCGCCGCGGCGTCGCCCGCCCTGCTGCTGCGCTGCGCTGCGCTCCGCGGTTTCGTGCGCACGCACAGTGCCTACGGACCTCTCTTGAGGTCCGTAGGCACTGCGCATGCGCGTGAAACCGCGGAGCGCACATGTGCAGTACCTACGGACCTCTCTTGAGGTCCGTAGGCACTGCGCATGCGCGCGAAACCGCGGAGCGTAGCACAGCAGCAGGGCGGGCGACGCCGCGGCGCCTCACAATGGCGCCCCACCCCGGAGCGTCCAAGATGGCGCTCTACGCGGCCGCGTAGGCCGCGTAATGGCAAAGACCGCCCCTGAGTAGCGCCCGCACGGGCCACATCTTCCTCCCTCCCCCCCTTCCCTCCTGAACACGCTCACGCTGCTCCCCCAGATCAAAATGGCGGCAGAAGCAGCAGTGGAGAAGAAAAAGTAAGTGTTTGGCAGGAGGGGGAAGAAAGGGCGCAAAGGGGAAGGAGGAGGAAGAGGTCTCTGTCGAAAGCTGGCATGGGCAAACTAGGACCTTCCAGGTGTTTTGGACTCCAACTCCCACCATTCCTAGCAGCCACAGGCCCTTTTCCTTTCCCCCCTCAGCCACTTAAGCAGGAAAGGGCCTCAGGCTGTTAGGAATGGTGGGAGTTGAAGTCCAAAGCACCCAGAGGGCCAAAGTTTTCCCATGCCTGTTTTAGGGACCTTAAAGTGGTGAGCTTCCTTCCAACATTGTGATTCTGGATAGAAAACAAACAACAACATAACATTGTTTGAGTCCACAGTGCTCTCTGGGTGTAGGTGAACTACAACTTCCAAACTCAAGGTCAATTCCCAAGCAAACCCTTTCAGTACTTTCTGTTGGTAATGAGAGTTCAATATGCCAAGTTTGGTTCAATTCCATTGTTGCAAGAGTTCAGGATGCTCTTTGATTGTGTGTTAACTATAAATCCCAGAAACTGTAACTCCCAAATGTCAAGGTCTATTTTCCCCAAACTCCATATGTGTTCATATTTGGGCATATTGAATATCCATGCCAAGTTTGGTCCTGATCCAACATTGTTTCAGTCCACAGTGCTCTCTGGATATAGGTGAACTACAACTCCAAAACCCAAGGTCAATGCCCACCAAACTCTTATAGTATTTTCTCTTGGTTATGGGAGTTCTGTGTGGGAAGTTTGTGTCTTTCTGCCATTCCTGCCAGGATATCTATGTTGTGTTCATCGAAACAGGCCCAGGTTTCACACTGAGTATATAAATACATTTAAAAACATATTAACTATATGTATTACTGTGTTAGAGTGTCATTTTGTATCATTTTGGTTGGTGGTGTGCCCCAGGATTTTGTAAATGTAAAAAATGTGCCACGGCTCAAAAAAAAGGTTGAAAAACACTGTTCTAGAACATGGCCATACAGCCTGAAAAACCTACAACAACCCAGAAAATGTGGGGGTTTGTTCAGCTGTGTTTTGCCAGTTCTTTCCTCTATATTTCAGAGGAAGGACCTGGCAAAACTGCCTGGGAAAACCTAATGAAAGTCATGGGGTTCCTGTAAGTTGACAGGCAACTTGAAGTTCATACACATACACACAAGTCCAAGCTGACTTGACTTGATCACAACACAATAGACTAAAGCAATGAAATGCCTGCTTTAGTTTAAAGGTCTTGATAACAATGGTAATGGGTTTCCAAGTGGTGGTCCTTGGACCAGTGCAGTCCCAAGGAAAGGAAGAAATAATGGTAACCAATGGACTTTAATATGTGACTGACTTCCAGCACAAGGTGGGGTGGGAGAATGCTGATCTTGCACATCAGATATGTACTCCCTTATACAACACAGCTGGGTCAAGTTCAGCCTACAGTTGGACTGCAACCCCAATCAGATTTATTTCAAGTTGTCAGTGGTGAGGAATGGCAGGCGTTTTCAGGCCAACATTTGGAGATCCAACCCCCCCCCCCTTTCAACAGTTCCAATAAATAAATTTAGATTGCTTCTTTAATTTCACAATTATATTTAAAAGTTTTTAAATGGTCTATTTAAATGAGTGGTTCTTTAAAAAGAAATCCTACAGCCATTATTTGGAAATGCTAGTGCAAGGCCTGTATGTTGCATTCACTGGAGTATAACATCTTTCCAAGCCCCTTCCAGTCATATTTTGGAGCCAGAACAAGAGAAGCACATGTTGCTGAAAGCTAAAGATTTTGACTTTTGGGATGATTTAGGAGAAGTTGCTCAGAAGCATGCACGGTCGATGCAATATTTTGTAAAGATATAAACTATTCTGAACAAGGCCTCAATGACTCTGGCCATTGTATTAAAGATTAAGGGCTTCCTGAGCACACTGACACAGCAGAAGAGCCACTGTGGTTTTGGGTACCAATGATCCATAAATAATGGGTCACTAGAAGATTCAATTGGCCAGTTCAGATCTTTGCAGTGGGGTGTGAGGGGTGTGCCAAAGCATGGCACATGTCACGAGGAATGGAGGCCCTTGAGAAGTGCCCTCAGGCCTACCCTTTTCGGCACAAAGAATGTGTGTAGTTTTGTTCCTTGAATGCTGCCTGTCATAACTCTTCATCTAATATGGGCTCTGATCCATGAAAGCCGATGTCATTGTTGCCATCATCATTCCCAATTTGCTGCTTTGTCTTTTTTTTTGTCCAACATGGTTATAATTAATAGTGATGTTCTTGTTCATGATTATTCAGTGCCAATGATCTGTGGAACACCCCTCCGTTTGTTCTTTTATTAAACGTCGCTCATACTTCACTGCAATAAAGAGTCAAGAATTTACCGAGTTCATTAGATCAAACGTAGTTGTTTTCTTTTGTTACCTTTTCTGCCCTAAACTCAGAATTAGATTGTGCAATAGTGATGGTCTAAATATGTAGTACACAAATATATCTTTGTTATAATAAGTGCAGAATAGAGATGTGGCAATCATAGTTCACCAGTGAGATGACAGAGTTCAAAGGATTTCGCTTCTACATTCACTACATCGCCACATTAACAATACGGGGTTGGATCCATCCAAATTTATTCAAACTTGAATTGGACCATTTAAATCAAGGGAGTGGGTTTTAGTTGGCCTACTCTTAGGTGTCAGTACTCTGGATCAAACCTACCAGCTTGGGTTCATTTCAATGAATACACAGTACTAGAACTAAACCAGAGGTGGAAACCATGCAACTTTCAATATGTTACTGAGCTGCAACCTCTAGCAACTCTAGATAGAACTGTCAATGCTAAAGAATACAAAGAATTACAGTCCAACAATGTCTGAAGACCATTAAATCCAAATCAAGGTTACCAACTGCAACATTCACACTTGCCTCAAACAGACAAGAGTTATTTCTCCCACCCTGGGCATTCCACAGATATGTAAACCTCACTTGCCTAGTTTCCAACAGACGTCACAACCTCTGAGGATGCCTGTCATGGATATGGGCAAAACCTCAGGAGAGAATGCTTCTGGAACATGGCCATACATCCCAGAAAACTCAGACCTCACAATCTCCGACGATGGCTGCCATAGATGTGGGTGAAACGTCAGGAGAGAATGCTTCTGGTACATGGCCATACATCCCAGAAAACTCAGACCTCACAACCTCTGAGGATGGCTGCCATAGATGTGGGCCAAACCTCAGGAGAGAATGCTTCTGGAACATGGTCATACATCTCAGAAAACTCAGACCTCACAACCTCTGAGGATGGCTGCCATAGATGTGGGTGAAACGTCCGGAAAGAATGCTTCTGGAACATGGCCACACAGCCTGGAAAACTCACAGCAACCTAATGTCTGAAGAGCTCATCTTCAGTCTAACCACCAGGTTGGCTTCTTTAAACAGGTCTACTTTGACTAAAGCTGGTAGAAAGTTTCTATTTGTGGAAAGGCTCCTCCTATCCTTGGGGTTCTTATGATCCAGGTGTGTCTGGTGTTGTCTGAAAAGTGGACCTTTGCTGGTTCCTGAGCCCACAGTATCCTCCTGTGTCCCTGCAAAACTGATCCAGGGGGCTATGGGGTATCTCTGGAACAATTAGAGTTATAGCATTGGAAGCAAAGAAGCAGGGGTCTGGAGTCAGCTCCTTGGGCATCCAGTTTCTAATTATATTGTGCACATAGTTATGGTTACATTTTAAAAACAAGCAAAGCTCCCAGGCATGATGCAGAGTACAACATCATAGTGCACAAAAGTTTCCACTGACTCACCAAACACATGTGAGACATTTTCTTTCATGCTGGCCATAGTTACACATTTGTGCCTTCAAGTCACCCATCAAATTACAGTGACCCCATACATTGTTTTTAGTTTTCTTAGGCAAGGAATATTCAGAAATGGTTTTGCCACATCCTTTATCTGAAATATAATCTACAGCACCTGTCCTTCATTGACCATCTTCCATCCAAATACCAACCAGAGCACTCTTATTAGCTCCCAAGGTCATAAGATCTGGTATATTTAATGCTTAGTGCAGTAATTCCCAACCTTTTTTTTCCACCAGGGATCACTTGACCAAGGACCACTCTCCAACTTTAGTAACAAAAGGGTTACGAATCAGTTTTTGGCCAACTTTAGATTCAATTTGGTTATTTGGGGTGCTGATTCAGAAAATTGCATTGGAATAGACCACATCAGCTGTAGCTTCTGATACAGAACATATGCCACCCAGTAGTCCACCATCTGCTCGCCCACAGAAAAACATGTTTAATAATCTAGAGACATGGACCTTATTTTATTTATGCCCACAGGTTTAGTGAACTTCCATGGAAATGAATGGGCCATGTTTCCAAGTAAATTGATATCAGGAACAAAATATTGGGGGTAGATGTTATTTCTCAAGCGTCAACGAAAACTGACCATTGGGTTCAATCTAAATATAAATATACATACTTATAGTTATTTCAGTGGCTGCATCCAGAGTCAAATGAGGGGACCTCCACTTCTTCAATGGAATCTCCCCTTTGACTTCTCTATTCACCTGCTTGTGTCCCCTTCCTCACCAATTTCCTAAAGCAGATCAGGATGAGATGTCAAAGGAGGGGGCTGAAAGAGAAAGGAAAAGATATTCTACCAGTAGAGTTTAATCCACAGTTGGATAGACATCTAATACACTACTAATTCCACTCTCAGAGGGTAATGCCAGCTTTCTCCTTTCTTTAGGGTGACTGTTCTGTCAAGAAATGTTACAGTAACATTTGCACTCCACTTGCTCAGGGATAAAAAGAATTCTGAACCAAATAGTCTCAGCCAGTTTCCAAAACCTTATTTACATGTTCCATATTTTCTTTTCCACTGTTCTTTCCGGAAACTCCCAAGAAATGTGTGAGCCTATTCTTTTGGCAGCTGAGCACAAGTTGACCTCCTGAAGCTTTACACCTTAAACTGAATAAGCTAGACGCAAGTGCTACTGAAATCAATTATCCCTTTTTCCAAATGTGTGGGATCAAGGGGTTGGCAAGGTTGCCAGCTTTTAAACCAGCCTCTGCAGCTGTGCCTTTAAAAGCAACTTTAGCCGGCAGATCACAATACATGCCTCCTTGCCAGGTTATGCTTCACGTGCTATTTTTTTCCCCAAATCAAGCCGGTAATCATTATAAAGAACCTATTAAAAATCCTGGGTGTTGACAATAGTTTTTGGTTGTTTTTAATCCCAGCAATAGTAAACCCAGG
Organism: Anolis apletophallus; assembly: GCA_030556195.1. Lineage (NCBI taxonomy): Eukaryota > Metazoa > Chordata > Lepidosauria > Squamata > Anolidae > Anolis > Anolis apletophallus. The sequence continues at coordinate 92,633,170 of JARBWK010000002.1, read as the reverse complement.
CTGTCTTCTATGAAAGAGTGAAACTAATTTACTGCGTTTGAATGGCTTGCTTCACATTGGTATCAATTGTTTAAGAATTATAGGCTGAGGGAGATGGGGCTCCAGAAATAAACCCATACCAAACATATTGTGAGGCACATCCACTACAGCAAGTAGAAGGGGAAGGTCAGCATCATGACTACATGACTAAAGGTACTTAATGTCTTTTGGCTCATAATATATTTCTTCCAGCACAGGAAATTGCATTCTGTATTCTTCTACAATAAATCTATTCTAAATTGTCAACGTTCTGATTCTAGTCCAGAACTTTGGATCCATTTCAACGAATTTACTAAATTGAGATTAGATTTGTTGTGTGCCCTGTTTCCAACTTCATAGGATTTTAAGGCCATATCATGGGGTTTTCGTGGCAAGCTTTGTTCTGCAGGAGTGGTGTTTGCATCCATGAGGCTGAGAGGATGTGGCTTGCCCAAAGTCATCTAGGGGGTCTCCATGACTGACTTTGGGAGATCCACTGCATGACTTTGGGTAAGCCATATCGGGGGATTTGAACCCTGCTCTTTGGTTGTACTCAAGTGCTCAAACCATTGTACCACACTGGCTCTATTAAGATCTAGATGGAAATCAGGGATGGGAATCACAAAGCCCCCAGTCTACTCTAGATTAGTTTCTCAAACAGGGTTCCACAAGAGGTCACTACAGACTCCCTGTGAGAACGTGATCGGGAAAAAAGAGCTATAATTTTCTGCAAAAGTTCCCTAGAGCCAAAAATTATTTTCAGGGTTCCTCTGGGATAAAATGGTTGAGGAAGTCCATACTATTATTAGACATGATCTTGTGCAACTTTGGGTGTATCTATATACTACAGAACGAATGCAGTTTGATACCATTTAAACCACCATGGCTCCATGCTGTATAATTACTGGATCTGTAGTTTGGTGAGAGAAGGCAAAGGGCCTGTAAACCTACAACTTCCTTGATACCATAGCATTGAACCATGGCAGTTAAAATGGTGTTAAAGTGGTGCCAAACCCACCGTGGTAGCACAGCGGGTTAAACTGCTAGCTGCAGGAAAGCTGCTGACCAGAAGGTTAGCAGTTCAAAGCCACACATCGCAGTGAGCTCTCAACTGTTAGCCCTAGCTCCTGCCAACCTAGCAGTTTGAAAACATGCAATACAAGTAGATCAATAGGTACTGCCTTGGTGGGAAGGTAAAAAAGCAGATATGCAGGCAACACAATCGGAAAGGTCTATGGACAACAGGCTCCTCAACATGGAAAAATTGAACAAGAGCACCTCCCCATGGCCAGAGCCGAGTATCACCTCCAGACGCCTGAGACAGAAAAAGGGGAAGTCCTTTATCTTGGTGTATGTTGTATGGCATTCACTGTGTGTGAAAAGGCCTTGAATGTTTGCCTCGTATGTGTATGGCAATCCGCTCCGAGTTCCTCCAGGGAGATAAAGTGGAATATGAAGTAAATTATGATTATTTCAGTGTGATGTGCCTTCTGCCTCCAACCTTGTGAAAGCACTTTAACCTTCAACTTGCTACATTTAGCTGTTACTTTATTTTAGTCTGGATGGCAGGGTATCAAGTCAAATTGCCTCTCCTAAGGCTTACATCCAAAATCCAAATGTGCCATAGGCTTTTTCTGTCCTCTATTAACCTTACTTCTCCAGCCACCGCCAGGCCTCATAGTCCTCCAGAGCAAATTTGGCTGCATGCTCTTCCGTCCCCAGACAAACCCAATTGGAAATTTGCAAAGGCCACCCGTTTTACTCTTAAATAAGGATCAAACGGCTGTTGCATAACTTTAGTATGTTGAATGTTAAGAAGCCAAGGAAACTGTGAGTGTGCTCTCCCATTAGAACCACTGAAGGGGAATAAAAGCTAGACAACACAAAAGCAAAGGGTCACTGGATTCCTTTTTATTTTTAACATTGTGGCATAAATTGGCAACGGCAGTGGTACAGACTGGCTCAGGAACCATAGTTACCAGATATTTTTTCAAGTAATAACTAAAGTAATTTTGATTCATAGCTACATTTTGTGAATGCAAAAAAACCCCACTATAAAAATAAATTTACATTTTTGTAAATAACAAAAAAAGCAAATATATAGTGCCCTTTGGCTTAACCAAATAAGAAAAAAAAACACAGAATAGACTACAAGGCTTCAACCAAAGTTATCCACCTTTTTGACATAAATAGAAAATATAAGTTAGTAGAACTCTTAAGTTGTTTGTATTTTTGTACAAATATACAATTTGTTTTGCACTGAGAAATCAGCAGAGATTAAACATTTATATAAGTGACTTTAAAGCTTTTACACTTCTGGCCAGTGTACTCACATTAGGCATAATACATTTTTAATATATATATATATATAACATAATACATTGCACAGTTGTAAATTAACACTGCTCCGTCAGGTGGCTTGCAGGTCAGCCACTTTTGCTACATGGAGGTACAAGCAGTTCCTTCTGGGGGACGAATGGAAGAGGAGAGAGGAATGATGGTCTCCGCCCCCACTCCCTTCGCTCTCCTTCCCTCCCAATGGGTCCCTTTGACGTGTGGGGAGAGGAGGAAGGGGCCTTTGCTCCAGCTCTGGCGTTTCCAAGGAAACAATCACTCACTTCAGTGTCCTATAGTGCAAAATCTGCAAGAGAAGGTCTCAGCGTTAGGAAGATGGTGGAGGAAAAACAACAGAAAGCTCAGAATTACACAGAGGTATCACAAGGCACGGTCTCATTTTTCCTAAAGTGCATCTACACCAGGCATGAGCAAACTTTGGCCCTGCAGGTGTTTAGGACTTCAACTCCCACCATTCCTAGCAGCCTTTTAGGAATGGTGGGAGTTGAAGTCCAAAACACCTGGAGGGACCAACTTTGCCCATGCCTGATCTACATTGTAGAGTTAATGCTGCCTGCCCTGCTTTAACTGTCACAACTCAATGTTGTTGGAATCATGGGAGTTGTAGTGCTGGCATTCTTTGGCAGGGAAGGCTTTACAAAACCCACTTTAAATATTCCACAGCACCAGGTTAAATGGTGGCAAACGGCATTAATTCCACAAGACTGAGGCCTCCTTAGATAAGTCAAAAGAGTGCACCTGTAATGTAGAATTAATGTAGAAGAAGCTATGGATAAGTCAGCAGTGGCTAGGACATCATCAGAGCGGGATGGGTCTTTCACCCACACGACAGGGACTTCAGGCCGGTTCTACACTGCCAAATAATGCTGTGTGAACTGTATTGCATGGCATGTGTAGAACCAAATACAGCTCAAACTACATTATATATGTACACAGTGCCCATATGCTGAAGTTCAAACTGATTTTTTTGGCAGTGTAGAACCAGCCTCTGTCTATTAAGGTCCAAGCTGCGCAGGAGGTTGGAGATTGGGCAAAAGGTTATGTGGGTATCCGTTTGGCAACTCCTAACCAGTGCCTTATGACAAAGGCTCCAGTTTGTGACTTCATCACACTAGAAAATGAATCCACTTTAAATCCGGTTTCTGCCTCCTGCAGATTTCTGAGGTTTGTGGTTTAGTGAGGCTGTTCAAGGCTCCTCCCTAAACGACAAACCCCAGAATTCTGCAGGAGGCACAAACCGGATTTAAAGTGGATCCATTCTCTAATGTGATGAAGTAGCCAAGCAGCCCTACCCCACATGATCTGGGCATCCTTTAAATTCTCCAGTCATCTAAAAAGTCACAAATGCCCCCAAAGTCTTCAATTTGGCACAAACACACACCTGAGACTCTCTGCCAGGCATAAATACACCTCTGAAGCTCTTCTGGCCTTGTAGGCACACACAAGGCTTGGTCTTCCCCCATCCAAACATAATTGAGACCCTCCCCCCAGCCTTTATTCCTGCTCCAAGGGTCTTCGTGTTGTGGAAGGCTTTCATGGGCAGAATCACTGGGTTGCTGTGAGTTTTCCGGGCTGTATGCCCCTGGGACATGGCCATAGAGCCCGGGAAACTCACAGCAACTCAAAGGGGTCTTCCTTTGGAGCTGGCAACGGGATCACATCAAGCCTTTTCCTCACCTCGTTCACCGGAGCCTTTTCCGGGGCGTTTGCTCCAAGGCCAACGCGCTGCTGGAGTCCGCGGCCACTCTTTTCCGCTTGGCGAAGAAATCTATGAGAGCGGGAGAGAAAGAGAAAGCCCAATGAGTGCGGGGCGTCTCCGGGGTGGGACGGGGAACGGGGACAAAACCCTCACACCCTCTGAAATGCTTGCCATAAGATGCAGGCGAAACGTCAGGAGAGAACGCTTCTCGAACATGGCCATACAGCCCGAAAAGCCGACAACAACCCAAAGCAAAACCCCTCCCGAAAGGGACCCGCCCCGGGCGCCCCAAAGCAGCGCGGCAGACAAACACTCCTCGCGCCTCCGCCCCGCGACGCCTGCCCTCGCCTGCCCCTGGCGGTTCGAAAGGGAACTGCAACGGGACGGGTTTGTTTACGTCGCAGCAGCAAGAAAAAAGAAAAAAAAACAGAGAGAAAAGAAAGGCGTTGGGCGGCCGAGCGCGAAGTGCTGCGTAAGCGTTCCTTCCTTGCCCCGCAAGCCATCGACGACGGAGCAAAGGAAAGAAAACATCGTAGTAGGGGAGAGAAGGGGAAAGGGGGAAGAAAGGACGGCTTCCTTTCCACAAAACCCCCTAAAGGCAGGAGGAAGAGGGCTGCTTTTTGTCCCCTCGGTACTCCTCCTCCTCCTCCTCGCAGGACAAGTGCAGGAGCCTTCCCTTCCTTTCCCCGTCTCTCTTTCTCGCAATCTCTCCCTTCTTTCCCCCGTCTCCCTCTCACACACAATCTCTTTCCCTGCTTCTTACCAGTGATGTGGGCGACCCTCGTCTTCTTGGCCATCCCCGGGAGGGGCTTAGGGGGGATCCCTGAGTAGGAGTCGCTCTCCTGCTTCTCCGCGGAGGCGGCGGCGGCGGCGTCCGCTCCTTCGTGGCCCCGCGGGCCGAGCGGGGAAGGCGGCTCGGTGCCTCCGTGGCTCTCGGGCTCCTTCTCCTGCCCTTCACCCTCCCCCATCTCCCCGGGCGCCTTGCCCTTGTGGCAGCGGAGGCGGCGTCGAAGGGAGCCCGCTCCGGGCAGCAGGGTCTCCCGGTAGAAGGCGGGCAAGGCGGCGGCGTCCACCTCCTCCCACTGGAAGCGCGCCTGGCCCCGGTGCCCAGCCGGGAGGGGCGCTCCGGCGTGGAAGTCGAACTCCCAGCGGCGCTGGCTCTCCTCGCGGATCTGGCGCAGCTGGTCCCGGAGCTCGCGGTGGAGCTGCTCGTGGTCCACGGGGCCGAAGAGGCTCCGGCACGCGCCCGTCCGCGCCTCCGAAGGGAACGCGCGCCGCGCCGCCAGCCGCTCCAGGGCCCAGGCGCTAGTGGACAGGTCCACGCTCGACATCGCCGCCAAAGGGAACGAGACGAAGCAGGAGGAGGAGGAAAAGCTGCTGCTGCCGAATGCCTGGCCTGGCTCCCAAGCCCGATCGGGTCGTCCACACCGCTGCCTCTTTTTTGCCTTCCCGACTTCGCTCCCTTCGGGGCGGCTGCTGCTGCTGCGCTTTTTAAAGCTCTACGCAGAGTGGCGCCCCGAGCAAAACACCGATTAGCATAATACTATGGCTCGGCAATAACACGGCTGCCATTGGACGAGGCGGCGTTCGACACGGGGTTACGTCCCGCCCCCGCGTGGGCGCCTCATTGGAGGGGCAGCTTCAGTGTGGCAGGGCGCCAAACGCGCCTCCCGCTTTCCCATTGGCCACGGCTGCTTTCTGTCAAGGGACGCGCGAGGGGAGGAGGCACGAGTGAGGAAAGTTGGGCATTTAAAGAAAGAGGGAGGGAGGGGGAGAGTAACCCGACACCGCGCCCACGTCGGCCTTTCGGCTCCTTTGTTTGCAGGCGGCGGAGGGGGCCATGTCCTCCCTTTTCCCCTCTTTCTCCCCCTTTAAAGTGCATTATGAGTACGTCCTGCATTTCAACATTTGTCCCCTTTCTAAGCGCAGGGCGGGCCGGGCTCCTGTCTTTCGGGGGGGGGGGGCTTGGGTCCTGCTGCAACCTGAAACCCCGGCCCAGCCCCTCCCCGCCTCCGGCCGCGCCTGCAAAGTACAACCGCGAAAGAAGGGCTTTGTGAGCAAAACAAAGCTTGTTGACGAGGGCGCTTCCAACCCGGGAGAGAGGAAACGGCGCGCGGGAGGGATTAATCCGAATCGGGTCCCGCTAGCTAGCAAGACAAAGGAGCAGCTCAGGATTGGGTGGTTTAGGAACGGGAAAGAAATCCAGAAGAAGTCCCTCTACTCCCCTAAAGAATTAAGGCGATTCTGGCACTGCTTTCCCTGCAATGCGAGTCCTGGGAGTTGTAGCTTCACAAGAACTTTAGCCTTCTCAGCCAGACAGCGCTGGTGCCTCGCCATACTGTAACTTCACACGATTCCATAGCGTTGAGCCGGGAATCAAGTACTGGCCATACAAGTACTTGAAGGTGGTGTCTACGGACAACGCCGGCTCTTCGGCTTAGAAATGGAGATGAGCACCAACCCCCAAAGTCGGACACGACTAGACTTAATGTCAAGGGAAACCTTTACCCCGATCCCAATTCAAGTTCAAGGACCCCTTGAAATCTATCCACAAACCCACAGGTTTACCTTTGTTGGAAATGTGAGTAGATCAATAGGTACCACTTCAACGGGAAGGTAATGAATGGCGTTCCTTATTCATGCTGACCACATGACCTTGGAGGCATTTACAGACAACGGCTGTTTAGAAATGCAGATTAGCGCACACACACACACAGCCCATTAGCCACCGGTAGCACAGTGGGTTAAACCGCTGAGCTTGCTGACCGAAAGGCTGGCGGTTCGAATCTGGACAGCAGAGTGAGCTCCCGCTGTTAGCCCTTGCTTCTGCCAACCTAGCAGTTTGAAAACATACAAATGTGAGTAGACTGATAGGTACTGCTCCGGCAGGAAGGTAACCGCACTCCATTGCAATCATGACCTTGGAGGTGTTTCTTTGTGTCAAGGGGAACGCTTTCCCTTTTTTACAAGTACTTCTGACCCCTTTTTTCTTTTTGCACATTTCACACACAGTGTTTATCAACTTGTGTTTTTGACCTTCCTTCTGCTCAAAACCCTTGGGACCTGGCAGGCATGCATCTCTTCAGTGGTGACTCCATAGCTCTCTTGTGGCTTTGTGCCAGAACTTGGAAAAGTTCTTCCAGGTGACAGGTCCCAGCATCTCTAACAAGGATGGTCTGCAGCACATGGAGGAATGGTCCTCTGAAGAGCAGCTTTCCCAAGGCCTTGAGTTCCATTCACCAGAATCTCTGTCCTAGGAAAAGTTTTGAGCAGAATTATTTAGGCCAGCATTGTGGAACCCTTCAGAAGACTTTTTCTTCCCACAGAACCTAACCCTATCTATCCCTAAGCACTGCGAACCCACAAAGAACTTACTTCTTTCATCTATTCCTATTATCTGGGTATTGTGTATAATGTAGTACAGACAGGTGTTTTGGACTTGAACTCCCACAATTCCTAACAGCCTCAGGCTCTTTCCTATTCCCCCTCGACCGCTTAAATTGCTGAACTTGCTGATCAACTTAAGCAGCTGAAAGGGGGGGGGGGGAGGCCTGAGGCTGTTAGGAATTGTGGGAGTTCAAGTCCAAAACACCCGGAGGGTCAAAACTTGCCCAGGCCTGATGTAGTAGGTTTGGAAATAAAGCAAAACATTTTAAATGTGACCACAAACCTACTCAAAAATCGGGGGCACATATTCACATTTCATTTTTAAAGCAGGGGTGTGCATTGAATTTCAATAAGATGTTCATACTCTTGCATGACTTTTAGAAATGTTTTTTTTTAAAAAAAAAGATTTGAAAGATGCTTCACAGACTTCCTCTGATGCTTTTTGTGGAGCAACAGTTTGGGAACCAATGATCTAGGCCTCTGTTACCATTCATAAACTCCATTGCAGGATCAATGCATAGTTGTGATGCCTAAACTGGAAGGCACTTTTGATCCCCAGTCAGTGGTTCTCAACCTGTGGGTCCCCAGATGTTTTGGCCTTCAACTCCCAGAAATTCTAACAGCTGGTAAACTGGCTAGGATTTCTGGGAGTTGTAGGCCAAAACACCTGGGGACCCACAGGTTGAGAACCACTGCGCCAGGTGCTTTGGACAAAGTTAAAGGTAAAGATTTCCCCTTGACAATAAGTCTAGTTGTGTCCGACTCTGTGGAGTGGTGCTCACTTCAATTTCTAAGGCAAAGAGCCAGCATTGTGGCTGGCATGACTGCACGGAGCGCCTTTACCTTCCTGCAGAAGCGGTATCTATTGATCTACTCACATTTGCCTGTTTTCAAACAGCTAGGTTGGCAGAAGCTGAGCCTAACAGAGGGAGCTCACCCTGCTCCCAGGATTCAAACCGCTGACTTTTCAGTCTGCAAGCTCAGCAGCTCAGTGGTTTAACCCGCTGCACCACTAAGGGCTTTGGACTACTGCTCCCATGATCCTTGATCTTTGGCCATGCTTTCTGGGGCTTCTGGCAGTTGACATCCAAAGGTACCTGGAGACCAAAGCTTCCTCAGCCCAGATAGATGCTATTGTTTTGCCTTGCATTTATTGCAGGAGAGTCTCTCTTATCAGATGCATCCAACAAAGTAGGTGTTTACCCCAGAGAATTCACGTCACAATACATGTTTGTTAGTGTTTCAAACATCAGAGGACTTGGCTTAAATATCCTGTTTTTGAGAATGGGTTATAACTTTGTTTCTTCACTTGTACAACAGGAAAAGAACGATAGCATGGTCTGTTCATGATAAACATAGCCTGTCGGCAGTAAAAAAAAAATCTCCCCAAAAGAAGTAGAATTCACTTGGGCAAAGAAAGGTAAGTGTTTTGAGATGACCGAAGGTGATACAGTCCATCTGAATTATCCAGACTCTTAAATCAGCTGGAATTCAAGTAGTGTTTAGGGTGAATGTCATGACAGTATTGGCTCGTACTTTTTCCCTTCACTGAAATTCAACTTCCGTGAAGACCATATGGCTATTTGCAAGGTGGCCTGCAGGCCAGAAAGATGCTGTTCAGTGAACAGTTCATAAAAAGGCTATCATGGTTCATTGGCCCTGACAATGCACCTCATTAGGCAAGATGTAAACCTCTGTTGGAAGAGTTTGTGATGGGGCAGAGAGGAGGAAGGTCAGTCATGCAGCCAGACCTTCAAGTGAAAACAGGTGATGAAATATTAATTCCTTTGCTTTAGCAACCTATCCGATCTCGTCAGCAAAGGAGAGGACCAAAGCCAATCCAGTCCCAGAAAGTAAATGACCATGAAGCTCCGTTATCCAATTGGACCTCTGCCAAAATACTGTAAAACTTAATTTCTTTGCAAGGTTTGTAATGATTAACCAATAAAATATGAGTCCCATAAACTAATCTTTGTTCCATACATGGTTTACTTAGGCAATCTTTCCTATCCTCTAGATATGCTCTTTTGTATCCGGGAGCAGATAAAACACTGCCCAAAGCAAGTGTGGCAGTTAAATAAACTAAACTGTTCGTCAGTTGTAGTCCACGTAAAACTGCTTAACCATATATTTCTACATAAAGGTTTGTACTGACATAGTAGGTACCAAACATGGCATAAATGGAAGGCACAAGAGAAACAAAGCTATTTCTGATACTGTCCCCACGGCCATGCATGCTCTCCATGCATAGGAAGCGGAGAGGAGAGGAGGGGGAATTCCTTATTTCCTCAGTGCCCCATTGCCCCCAGTTGATCACACTGCATGCGATGACCAACAGGTAGGACCCATGTCACAAATGGAGATCACTGCACATGGACTGTAGGGCAGGGGGAGTATAGGAGGGTTGCAGCAGCTGGGGGACTCCTTATGCAATGCATACCTGGGGCCAATCCAGGATATGACAATCTAGGTCAGCCCCGAAGTATGTCAGTCTAGATCTGGCCTTGAATAAAGACATCTCATAGATAGTATACCATCAAGTTGCCTGTTGATTTATAGCAGTGGTTCTCAACCTGTGGTTCCCCAGGTGTTTTGCCCTACAATTCCCAGAAATCCCAGCCAGTTTACTAGCTGTTAGGATTTGTGGGAGTTGAAGGCCAAAACATCTGGGGAACCACATGTTGAGAACAACTGAGTTATGGTGATCCCATGAATTTCACAGGGCTTTCTTAGACAAGGAATATTCAAGCGCGATGTTACCAGGTGCTTCCTCTGAAATAGAACCTACAGGACTTTGTCTTCATAAGTGGTCTTCTATCTAAGGACTAAACAGAGCTAACCCTGTCTATTCTCCAAGATCACACATACCTTGGTGCCATGAGGGTGTGTGTGCCCTCCCTTAGACACACTTGCACTGTTCTCCTGGGGTTTTGCTTGTGTGTGTGTGTGTGTGTGTGTGTTCAAGAACTGGGAGAGCCAATGCTCATTTTGCTAATCTGATTGAGGAGATTTTAGGATTGAGTGCTGCCAAGCCTCTGACATCCTTGCAAAACATAACAATATGCGTAGCATGACTATTCAACAAAGTGGCAGATGGATTCTGGAAGTTATAGTCCAACACCTTTTTCAAACTCTGATCAGTTCTAATGCATGTTGATGCTCTTTCGCTTTAATATCCTAAGTGGCTCATAATACAATGAGCAACACAATGGGCACTGACACTATGTGGACAAAGCATTCATAAATATTCATGCATAGAGCCTAGTACTTAACAAGATATTGCCATAGTCAGTTTTCTAATGAATGAAATGGGGCAAATGTTAATGACTTGAGATCAATGTGATGTTCTCATTAGGCTAATGACTTAACATTGATTTCCAAGAAGCCAGATGTTTCATGTTCTCAAAAGACTTGTGGAAGTAACAAAACCTGTACAGCCGATCCTTGTGTTCCTAGCTGCATGCCACTTCATTATTAACATGAAGAGAAATTTGGACCATTTATGAGATAGAAATTACTGACCAATCTGACGCAGATAGCTCTTCAAATAAAGTCAGTAAATCCCTGGGAAAAGTTCCATTATGTGAGAAAAATTTGTCAAACCCTCAATTGTTTTCTAATTTAAAAATGGAAAACAATATTCATTTATTGTAGAAAGTACAACGTAAGAAAAACTTTGAAGAATCTGCTGCTCACACTGAATGTCTCTGTTGCGTCAATCTCCTCATGTTCCTTTAAATTCACAGTTCTTTTAGAATAGAGAAATGGGAGGTTTTGGCAGGTCCAATGGACACTTTGGCAGGTCCAATGGACCCAGAATGGGTCTGAGGCCCATTCTGGGTCCATCTAAAAATGTTTTTAATTAAATAAAAGTGACATTGCAGTGGTACAATGGGTTAAACCCTTGCGCTGTTGAACTGCTGACCTGAAGGTTAGCAGTTTGAATCCATGGAACAGGGTGAGCTCCTGCTATTAGCCCAACTCTTGCCAACCTAGCAATTAGAAAACATGAAATGTGAGTAGATAAACAGGTAGCGCTTTGGTGGGAAAGGCATAAGATGCTCCAAGCAGTCATACTGGTCACATGACCAGGAGGTGATAACACAGGCTTCTTGGCTTGGAAATGGAAAACTGCACCTCCCCCAGAGCAAGAGAGGAGCAGCACCTCCAAAGCCAGAAATGAAAGGAGAAGCTTCTGCCTTTGTTTGTGCTTGTGTGCCCCATTGTATTGTAACGCATTTAATGTTTGCTGGTATCCGTTTACACTGTCATCTGCTCTGAGTCCCCACAAGGAGAAGGGCGGAATAATTAAATAGAGTGTTGTTGTTGTTATTTAAAAATGGAAAATCTACTTTTTCAGTAAAGTAAGAAATCAGGCCATGATTTAGAAAAATCGGAGCATTTCTGAGAGCTGATGGCAGTTTTCTTTATTTTGAATGAACTTTTGACCACATCATCTTTCTCTTATGGCTTATGGTGGCACAAGCTGGTAAGAGTTGTAGTTCAGCAACATCTGGAAAGTCACCCCTGCTTTAATCTACCTCCACCTATTCTTTCTTGCTATTATACTTCTTGGAGGTGCTTTTCCAATGAAACCTGAAATACCTCCTCAGTTTCCATGTTCCTATTCCTTCTCAAACAAGTCTCCTGTTTGTGCAATGGCATTTCCATTTATATCCACCAGCTCTCATCATTGCAGCCTTTCATTTCGAGAGAATAAATAGATAAAACCCATTCTATTCATCCTGGAGATGCTTTTGGGGGAGAGAAGCGTGCCACAAGGCCATCACAAGACCATAGCACTCAATTTTGCAATAAATATGGTCCCTTTGGACTATTTTTGTCTCTGGTGCCCTGCCAAGGAACAGAGGGCAGGGCAAGGCAGGGCAGGAGCAGAGTACAGGACTCACTCTGTGCAGCATTCAGGACGACCACAGAGTTTCACTTCTGGACCACAGATGTGTACCGCATGATACAATCAGGAACCACACTCTGAATGTTTTCATATTGAAGGGCAGAATATATATTTAGGAAACAAAACCTTTACTGTCTGCTTACTCCATATCTCCTTTCTCCTTGGAAGAACTAGATTCTCTCTCTGATTTTCACAAGCAAATACACAATTTCTCATAAGCAGTAAGGCCATTGTTCTGCCATTTCCCCATATTTAGACCATATGTGGTTATGTGCTGGGGACATATCTATTTATTGCCATGTCCATGGCTCTACACACGTACGGCAAAAATGGAGTTCATAGCTGTGGCTGGAAATGGCAACTACACTTTAAAATACTGTTCACTAGGAAGATTTAAAATTAGTTACATGTGTAAGTCAGACAAGTTATGGCTTGTAAGTGGAAATCTTCCTTTTCTGTTTCTATCTGGATTTTGTATGAGTAAATATACGAAAGTTTAAATATGTTATATATTATAGTGCATAGTGATTTAACAATTTTATACCTTATAAAGTGTCTAGTTTTTAATTATTTTAAAGGTTAATAAACTTGCATATTATAAATGGGAGAAAGCCGAACCTCACCTGACAGATTTCTAGAAATCTGGTTTGTTTACCAGATTTAATTGAATATTATTTTGTTCTCAGTGTGTGTGTAAAAACTGTTGCTAGTTTGCAACTTGACTATATAAAAAAAGAAAACCTGCCTATCATTCTCCCATTGGGTGTCCTCCACAGATGTCCGGTTGCTTGTGTAAGGTCATTTGTGCCAGCAGAATTCACCAAGAAGATTATTTCACAACACAGGCAATTTCTGACATGTATTTCAAAGCAGTGGACTGTGGACTAGTGCCAGTTTGTGAGCCATTGATAAGTTACCAGGAAAGAAAGAAACAGTTGTACCCTCTGAGTACAAATGTAGTCCAGGCTTATGGCACATTAGTGAGGAAACTTGGTTGGTCTACCACATCGGATAGCTTAAGGAACCTTGTTCTAGAGAGTGAAGGAGGAGCTAGACAGCTGCCAATTTGAGTTTAGTCCTACATTTAGGTCCTACATGTGTCTACAGTAAATCCTATGAAAGTCAATAGGAGTAATTCTGGGTAAACAAATATAAGGTTACGCTATTACTATTATGCCTAATTTGGACCTAAAGAACTGTTATAAGTGATTAAGTGGTCCTACGGATGTGGTGTGCATGCCAAAGGATCAAAGTCCTCTGATGAATAACGTTGTAAAATTCATTAATTCTCATTTCTTTCTCAGTCGTTTTTTTTTTGCTTCCAAATTCAAAAAGGGGATAACATCTATAAATATTGTTATTGTAAATATAAGAGACGCACTGCATGCAATTTATATGAGACGCACCACAAACGACTTCTGAATGCAGACGGAACAAAAAACTAGTGCCGGGTCTATTGGGCGAGAAAGCATTATGTGATTGCAAAAATATGTTATTGCCGGTATAGATTTTGGTTATTGTTGAAAAAAGTCGAAAAAGCAGATATTCAATGGTGTGTCCAATAGCGAGGGTCATCTGTATTGTGCCCAATATGAAAACTACTCACTTTAAGACTACTAAAGCCTGCCCTGTAGTTTTTACCTTGTTAACAGTAACAGTGATGTGAATGGGTTCTCGTAGGTTTTTCGGGCTATATGGCCATGTTCTAGAAGAATTCTCTCCTGATGTTTTGCCTGCATCTGTGGCAAGCATCCTCAGAGGTTGTGAGGGTGCTTGCCACAGATGCAGGCAAAATGTCAAGAGAGAATTCTAGAACATGGCCATATAGCCTGAAAAACCTACGAGAACCCAGTGATTCCAGCCATGAAAGCCTTCGACAATACAGTGATGTGAATTCTTGGAGGACTGCCAATTGTATTCCGCATACACAACTTAATGCTTCAGGCCTCAGCTAGAGGTAAAGGCCACCTTTTCACCTCTCACAGTTAACTCTTCACAATCCAAATGGTATCATGTTACAGAAGATACGCTTAACTTTTAAAGGTACACAATTTTTACACATCCTTGCTGATCAGGATTTTTTAGTTCTCCATGGGAAGGGGGTGCTGCGTCCTTTGTTTTCCAGCTTTATGGCCCATTCAGAGGAAAACATTTTGGTGTAACTCCTGGAAAGCAGAACAATATAGATTTCTATGCCTCTTATAAACTTTCTTCACAGGTTGTAACACATTTTATTTAGTCTTGTGCAAAGAGGGTCCTGTGCAAAGAATGGTGTATTATAAAGCATAATAAAGGACTGCACAGTACTTTACCACTCCCAACTCCAATAAGGATACAAAATAAACAAGAAGAAGGGAGACCCTGGAAGAAATAATATTATGAACATAGGTACAATGTAATTTTATTGAAGTGATTGCTTCCAAGGACTATGACAAATTTTAACTGAATTCCAAACACAAAATCTTAGATGTCAGACTCTCAAGTTATTTTTGTCTACAACTCCCATCAACCCCATCCAACATAAGCAGCGCAGAAAGGCAGTGGGTAGCAATAAAAAATACCCAAAGGGCATAAATTTCCCACCCCTGGAGTCCCCAAAGATGTCAGAACTGGACTGAGATGCTGGTTCCATGTAAATATTTATACTTTATCACATTCATGATTAAGAATATGACTAAACCATATCTTCTGAATGTGGTTAGCTTTGATACTTTCTAATATTGTCTTCATACATTAATGAAATGGCTTTTTATTGACCCCCAATTTATGAGATATGAGCTCAGTTTTGTGATATATGAAATAAATAAAAATAAGTCCAATGACTTCTCTGAATACTATATTTTCCTTGCTGGCATTATTTTGCAAAACTGGGCCTTAGACTGTGTTGAGCTGAGTATTCCGAAGCCACCACCCTTTCTACTGATTTGTCATGCTAAAGTAAAGTGATCTTCAGAAAGTTAAATAAAATCATTTATTCTATTGAGATTTTTTTTAAACCTTGCTGATAAAATTGAAACTCAATATGTTTTTAATGAAACCTAGAAAAAAGGTGGAATCGGCTATTTTTAAAACCCTGGAGTAGTTTAAAGGTGACACAACATGATCTAAACCATCAGTGTGTGTTCTTATTGTATTTTGGATTTAATCTATCTGCATATAATATCAATGAAGATATTTTATCTAGTTGATATATCAATGGTTTCAACAGTGAGAAACGTATAAAGATTTCAATTCCGCGCTACTGATTTTTTTGGTCAATGTGGCTTTCTAAATGTATGTATGTATGTATTCAAAGATGAAAACTTTCACCCTAGCAAACTTAAACCACAATGGCAGATTTCTGAGATCATATCTAGTGAGGGTATTACCTGAGAAAGAAATGCATTCACACATATCTTTTCAAACAAAAGAAGTTTATTCACAGAATAATTTTGACAATACTGCATTTTACTTTGCTACTATTTCTGGTTCCACTGCATAGCAAAGTAAACTACAGGTGTTCTTTCAATTTGCACTAACTACTGAGCCAGCATGGTGTACCGGTTTGATTACTTGGCTATGACCTTGAAGACCGACCATGGTTCAAATCCCCTCTCAGCCATGAGAACGCAGGAGGTAACCTTGGGGAAGTCACATTATTTCAGTCTCAGGGCACCTCCAAACAGGCCTTTAACCTGTCTCGGTTCTATCAGAGGTGTCCGAATGATGCTTCCAGTAAAACTGAATTAATTATATACTTGGTAAGACCTTTGATAAGATCCGGGTCTTTCCAGGTGTGGTCCCAGTGTGGATTGAGCCAGGGGACTGCACCATGCAATCTCCAGGCCCAACCCACACAGCCGTCTCAGATTTTTTCGGACTCTATGAGCTTGGAAAACCAAAAGAGCTCCCACCCCCTCCTCAAACCCCCCAAAATAAGTCCTTAAAGATTAAAACGATTTACCGGCCACCATTAAAGTACTGCTGGAGTCCTTCAGCAGCTATAGAAATGATGAGCTAGGGGGGGTGGGGAAGCGATTTCCCCCCATCCCCACACACACACACACACACTGGTTTCCTGGCACATAATTTCTAAGGGCAAGAAGGACTCCAGCAGTACTTCAATGGTGACCGAGTAAGTTGTTTTAATTTTAATGGCTTCTTTTGGGATTCTTTTGGGTGTCTGGTTGACCTCCCAAAAGGTACTAGGGGGGCATCTAGACACCTCCCCCTCACTCGGGAAAGCATGGGTTTTGGGGGGGAAGCATGGGGACCTAAACACGTGCCAAAGCGGGTTTCTTAAACCCGCTTCAGTGTGCATTTAAGTGAAGTCCGGAAGCGCCCTCAGAGGAAGACAGAGGCAAACCCCCATTGAACCAAATTTTGCCAAGAAAACCCAGTGGTGGGTTCACCTTACAGTCAGTTTGCTATGAGTATAAATGACTTACAAAGCAACAACAACAAGGAAGAGAAGTTGGGGCCTTCATGTTATAGGGCAGGCCTGTCGAACAGGCGGCCCGGGGGCCGTACACGGCCCCCTAGCCCCTTGGCTATGGCCCCTTACCCTCCTGCAATAAATAATATATTTTTAAAAATATTTTAAAAATATTTTTTTCAATTTAAAATTTTTTTTATTTTTTTTGGTCCCGCCCCTTGGCTTTCTATTGGCCCCCTCCTCTTCTCCTGAGGGAGGGGGCCAATGGGAGGGAGTGACGTCTCTCGGGCCCCGGCCCCTTGGCAGCAAACAGGAAGAGCGACCCGGCCGCATGGCTTTCCCCCTCGGCAGCGCTCCTTCCTCCTTCTCATCCTCCCTCCCTTCCCAGGGAGGGGAGTTATTGCAAGGAAGCATTCAGCATTAAGGTGAGCCACATTTCTTCTCCCTCCCTCCTTCCATTCCACCCTTTCATTCTTCTTTCTTCCCTGCCCCTTCCCTCTCTATCATTCTCCTCTCGCTCGCTTCCTCCTCCTCAGGATTGCTGCTGCTCCGTCTCGGAGGCGCTCAGGCCCTCAGCGCACTCACCTCCATCGCCCGGCCTTCTTTCCTCCCCCTTCCCTCTCTTTCTACTCCCTCCCTTTCCTTCCACTCTTTCCTTCTTTCCTCCCTCCCTCTCTTTCACCTTCTTTCCTTCCTTCCACCCACCCACCCTTTTGTCCTTCCTTTCAACTGTTCTCCCTCCCTCCTTGCCCCTCTCTCTTTCACCTTCCTTTCTTCCTTTCCTGCCACCCTTTTATCTTTTCTTCTCACTTTCCCTCCTCCCTTTCCTCCCTCCATTCCCTTCCATCCTTCTCTTCTTCCCCTCCTTCCTTCCTTCTCCTGTTCATATTTGGGCATATTGAGTATTCATGCCAAGTTTGGTCCAGATCCATCATTGTTTGAGTCCACAATGCTCTCTGGATGGAAGGTGAACTACAACTTCCAAACTGAAGGCCAATGTGTCCACCAAACCCTTTTAGTGTTTTCTGTGGGTCATGGGAGTCCTGTGTGCCAAGTTTGGTTCAATTCCATTGTTGCAAGAGTTCAGGATGCTCTTTGATTGTGTGTTAACTATAAATCCCAGAAACTGTAACTCCCAAATGTCAAGGTCTATTTCCCCCAAACTCCATCTGTGTTCACATTTGGGCATATTGAGTATTCATGCCAAGTTTGGTCCTGATCCAACATTGTTTGAGTCCACAGTGCTCTCTGGATGAAAGGTGAACTACAACTTCCAAACTCAAGGTCAATGCCCACCAAAGCCTTCCAGTATTTCCTGTTGGTCATGGGAGTTCTTTGTGCCTAGATTGGTTAATTCCATCATTGGTGGGGTTTAGAATGCTCTTTGATTGTAGGCAAACTACCAATCCCAGCAACTACAACTCCCAAATGTCAAGGTCAATTTTCCCCCAAATCCACCAGTGTTCCCATTTGGACATATTGAGTATTCATGCCAAGTTTGGTCCAGATCCATCATTATTTGAGTCCACAGTGCTCTCTGGATGGAGGTGAACTACAACTCCAAAACTCAAGGTCAATGCCCACCAAAGCCTTCCAGTATTTCCTGTTGGTCATGGGAGTTCTTTGTGCCAAGATTGGTTAATTCCATCATTGGTGGGGTTTAGAATGCTCTTTGATTGTAGGCGAACTACCAATCCCAGCAACTACCCAGTGATTCCAGTCATGAAAGCCTCCGACAACACAATATCGCCTATTTATTGTTGTGAGTTATCTGGGCTGCATGGCCATGTTCCAGTAGCATTCTCTCCTGATGTTTCGCCTGTATCTATGGCAGGCATCCTCATAGGTTGTGAGGTCTCGTGTGTCTTGGAACAGTTTCTCCCGGTAGAGATGTTCACTGTATTGTCGAAGGCTTTCATACCTGGAATTACTGTGTTGTTGTGAGTGTTCTGGGCTTTTTATTGCTTCCGCCTTTTTAATTATATTTTTAACATCAATTAAAATACAATATACTGTATATATAATTTATATATATATATATATAAAGGGGAAAGCAATAAAAAGCAGGAAATTATATATATTCTTTAAGAATAGACTTCTGACTGATGTAGTCAACTCAAGGAGGTTGGTCTGTGTCTCTTTTAAAAAGAGCTTTGTTGAAACCCAGTGCCCTCTTATCAACTGTTATTGTCTTTAAAACTTGTGGGTGTTTTTTATTTGTGTCACAGAGTAGTATTTTAAAGATTCACCTTTGTAATTGAGTTTTTATATACTCTTAAATATATCCCAACCAAACTCCAGAGGCAGACTGCTATCTGGAAAATGAAATTAAACAGGCCTCAAAAAGCAATAAATTAGTCATAATGGGGGACTTCAACTATCCCCGAATAGATTGGCTAAATTCTTGTTCTACGCATGAAAGAGAGACAAGGTTCCTCGACATGCTAGCTGATTATTCCCTTGAGCAGATGGTCATGGAACCAACCAGGGAAAGGGGATCCTGGACTTGGTGCTAACAAGCGAACAGATCTCGTTCAAGATGTCCTTGTAACTGAGCCCATAGGTACCAGTGACCACAACACAATAACCTTCAACTTAAGTTTGGATAGCAAACTGTCAGTGAAAACTAACACAGAGACCTTAAATTTTCACAAAGGGAATTTCACCAAAATGAGAAAAATAGTAAAGAACAAACTAAAAGGAACAGTAAAAAAATCAAATCCCTCAAAATGCTTGGAAACTGTTTAAAAATACTATAAAACAAGCCGAACTAAAATGCATTCCTAAAATAAGAAAGAGGCCGGGAAAGTCAAGAGGACATCTGTATGGCTTACAAATGAAGTAAAAGATGTGATTGGAAAGAAGAAAAACTCATTTAAATGGAAGGCTCTTCCTACTGAGGAGAACAGAAAGGAACACAAGCTCTGGCAAACTAAATGCAAAGCAACCGTCAGGAAAGCCAAGATAGATTTTGAGGCACATATAGCTAAGAACATTAAAAAAATAGCAAAAACTTCTTTAAGTACATCAGAAGCAGGAACCCAACTAGAAAAGCAGTTGGGCCACTTGACGAAAATGGTAAGAAAGGGACGATAAGTGAAGACAAGGAGATTGCTGAGCGGCTAAACGACTTCTTTGCCTCCGTTTTCACACAGGAGGACAGACAACATATGCCTGCAGCTGAGTCAGTTTTTTCAGGGAGGGAATTAAATGAATTAAACCAGATAGAGATAAACAAGGAAGATGTTCTCACATGCCTTACTAAACTAAATGTCAACAAATCACCAGGGCCAGATGGCATCCACCCCAGAGTTCTTAAGGAACTCAAGTGTGAAATTGCTGAAATTCTAGCCAAAATATATAACCTTTCTCTAAGATCAGGCACTGTACCCGAGGACTGGAGGGAGGCAAATGTAACTCCGATCTTCAAGAAAGGATCCAGGGGTGATCCAGGAAATTATAGGCCAGTTAGTCTAACCTCAGTTCCAGGCAAAGTGATGGAAACCATTATTAAAGATAAATTTCTAAGCACATAGAAGAACAGGCATTGCTGAAGGAAAATCAACATGGTTTCTGCAAAGGCAAATCATGTCTTACTAACTTGATAGAATTCTTTGAGGTGTAAATAAACACATAGATAAGGGGACCCAGTCGATATTGTTTACCTTGACTTTCAAAAGGCTTTTGACAAAGTCCCTCACCAAAGGCTCCTAAATAAGCTCTTTAGCCATGGAATCAGGGGACAGGTCTTGTCCTGGATTGGAACCTGGCTAAACTGTAGGAAACAAAGGGTGGTAATAAATGGACACTTCTCTGGGTGGAAAGAGGTGAGAAGTGGCGTACCCCAAGGTTCAGTTTTAGGACCGTTACTTTTTAATTTATTCATAAACGATCTGGATGTAGACGTAAATTGTGAGGTAGCAAAGTTTGCAGATGACACTAAACTGTTCAGGGTAGTTAAAAAATGAAACTGACTGTAAAGAGCTCCAGAAAGATCTCTCGAAATTGAGTGAATGGGCAACAAAGTGGCAAATGCATTTTAACCTAAACAAGTGTAAAGTCATGCACATCGGGGCAAAAAACCCCAAATACACTTATCAACTGATGGGATCAAAGCTTTCTGAGACAAACCAGGAAGGGATCTTGGGGTTTTGGTGGACAGCTCAATGAAGATGTCAACCCAGTGCGCTGCAGCAGTGAAAAAAGCAAATTCTATGCTTGGCATGATCAGGAAGGGAATCGAAAATAGGTCGGCAAATGTTGTATTGCCTCTCTACAAATCTATGGTGAGGCCACATCTGGAGTACTGTGTACAATTCTGGTCACCGCACCTCAAAAGGATATAACGGAACTGGAAAAGGTACAAGAAGGGCAACAAATATGATCCAAGGGATGGAGCAGCTCCCTTATGAAATCAGGTTGCAACGCCTTGGTCTTTTCAGCCTTGAAAGACGGCGTTTAGAGGTGACTTGATCGAAGTGTATAAAATCATGCATGGGATAGAAAAGGTGAACAAAGAAAAAATATTTTCTCTGTCACACAACACTAGGACTAGGGGCACTCCTAAAGCTCCAAGGTAGGAAAGTTAGGACTAATAAAGGAAATATTTCTTCACCCAGAGGGTCATTGGGTTATGGAACTCACTTCCAGAGGAGGTTGTGACAGCTGTCAGCCTGGACAGCTTCAAGGCAGGATTAGACAGATTCATGGAGACCAAGGGAATCAGTAGCTACTGAAATGGACATCCAAGTGCCACCTCTGTGTTGATGGAGGCAGGCAGGATTTTCCCGGGTACTGGTTGTGGGGGTCGGGGAGCAGGTGAGGTTTTGCCCTCCTTTCTGCTAGAGATCCCCGTGTACAACTAGTGGGCCACTGTGTGACACAGAATGCTGGACTAGATGGGCTGAGGCCCGATTCAGCATGGCTCTTCTTATGTTCTTATGTTCTTATGTTATGTTCTTATATGTATGTATGTATGCATATAATTATGTTATTCCTTGCAAACAGACAACAAATTAAATATTTCCTGATTTGTATCTCTCGGCATTACTGCGCGAACGAAGATTCTTAGGCAGGACTCATCCCACGCTTTTTACAAGCGCGTTGATGACTACAAAGGCCAATCTGAGATAGGCAAGTTTGGTTGCAGAAAGCACAGCCTAAGCACAACCTTAGGAGCCTAAGCTAGGTACTCACAGTTACCTGCCTTGGAACCGTAGAGTCATATGGCTAGCATGACTGCATGGATTGCTGTTACCTCTCACCAGAGCAGTACCTATTGGCCTACTCATATTTACATGCTTCAGAATGGCAGGCTAAATTCCTAGCCCCCCAATCCATAATTAATAATGCAACTAGTAATTGTAAGTAAATTGGAGCCGGGGGAGGGGGCGGAACTGGGGAGGGGCGGAGCCAGGGAGGGGCAGAGCTGGGGAGGGGGCGGAGCCGGGGACTGAGGCAGACCCTTCGGGCCCCCAGGTGATCAGTGACCGAAATTCCGGCCCTTGGGCCAGTAGAATTTGGACAGCCCTGTTATAGGGGAAAACAGTGTGCATAAAACACGATTGATCTACTCTCTCTGCACTTTAGCAGGGGTGGGGTGATGTAGTAGGGTGGAATGCTGCCTTTGCCAAGCAGTTTATTCTGCAAATTCCTGATCTTAGGGATCAGGCAGGTGAAGCCCTTGAAGCAAAGAAAGTATGGGGATTTGGCCAGAGCAATCACCTGTCCTGTAGTACAGGTCTAAGGCCTCTTCTATCCTGCCTGATAATCTGCATTATACGTTTTGAACTGGATTATATGAGTTTACACTGCCATACAGCCCCCCACCCCCACCCCCAAATTCTCAGGGTGGTCCACAAGAAGACCTTACTGGTACATTATTTAAACTGTTATGTGTATTCATATCATGATCTGATCACCATGCTCAATATATCCCATATGCATGGGGGTATTGGGGTAACGATACAAAGGGTTTGCTGGGATAGATCCTCTCTCACTCAGACTCAGCCCCCCAATCAAACTCACCCCCCCCCCCAATCAAAATCCTGGCTATGTTACTGGCAGAAGGCATGTCCTGGTCCAATCTTGGAGAAACAGTTGGTAATCATGTGTATACATTCCTGCTCCTAACATTCAACTTCAGTTTAACTCCTTACTCTCCAAATGTAAACCATATTGTGGGAGAAGCTGCAACAGCTACACTTTTACCAGTAGATTGTTTACATGGATGCACTTTTATACATCATACTAAGATTGTTCTTGATAACTATACAAGCTTGTTAAGTGTGACAAAGAGGTGACGGGGGGGGGGGGTGTTGTTACTGTTAATGCCATCCCAGTACTAAATCTGTTCTATAGTATACACATGGAGGGAGAAATTTTGTTGTTTAGAGCAAAACAGAACTGTCACAAATCCTGAAACAAAAGCCTCTGTGGCTGGCTAAGGGGTAAAAGCAATAGATCCTACAGAGAGAGGAGAGGGAGGGAAAGAGACTCTTATCTTATGTACACTCTCCTAGAAGTAAACTCCACTGAAAATAATTGGACTTCTGAATTGACCTGTATCGGTGTTGTATCTTACAAGGACTTTCCAAGGACTGGCTTCCATGTGTCTCTCTGCAAAGTGCACTGTTGCTCAGCTTCCTCTTTCTTTAATGTCCACACAATTACCCGCAGGGCAACAAAAGAACTTTCCCCATCACTCCTACCCAGGGTGTGCATTTTCCTGCTCCTTCTCCCACCCCAGGACTGCGCTCAATGTGCAGGTGCTAACTTAAATGTCTGGAGGATAGGAGCCAGCAAGCAATTAAAGAGAAAAGTAGACAGACAGGAAGAAGGTGCTGATGTCAGCGTGGCCTCAGGGCGAGTGAATGAGACAGCAATTCCCTAGCCGCCAAAGTCCCACAACTAGGCTGGAGCCATGGGCCAGGGATTGGGAAACCCTCTTCCTCTCAAACTATCAACCCATTCCCTCAACACTGCTCCTGTTACTGCTCCAAATAAAAGAATGCAATGGGGTTTTTAAGTGGTGTTTATAATGGAAAATTGGTTGGAAAACAAAAGCACTGGGTATATTTATTCATATGAATGCAAATATATGAAGGCAAGACCAGAAAAAATAATAATGAGAGATATGAACATAAATATTACCTTTATGTCAATTCATTCAAGAGAATATATTGATTTACACCATGGATTTATCAGATGCCCTGGTAAAAACTATTTAATCAAATCACAGTACTTCCCACATATTAATTTTACAGTGTGAAGTTCTTTCTTTTAACTTCTTTCACTATTTGAATGAAGAGGCATTATACCCAGTAGACAAGAACACAGAGAAATTAAAGCACCATTACACACCACATTGGGATCCCCTCCCCGCTTTGGCAAAACCCAGGGAGGGGAGATGTAGCCACTAGTTACATGTTTAAAGAATCGTCTACCTGGATCTTCAGTTTACTTCTACTCATCATTTCACATTGTGAATTAGACTGAAATCCAGTTATTAATCCCAACTGTAGTAAATGCACACAATCAACACTTACCTTAATTCCATGGGCTCATTTGGTCTTGTGTAACTAGGATTAGTTTTGGCGTTTTTGCACAAGAAGATCAGTTCCCTTATCTCATACACTGATTAGGAAGGACTTTTTGGGGTCTAAGCATATGAGAGAGGTGCCAGTGAAGAGGCAAATCTGTTCAGAGTTTTAGTGTGATGCTTAACAGTCATCAAATGTACTAGGCTTATTTTGGAGATCGAGCTAAACACCTTGGATAGCTCAATTGAAGCTCAAGGTGGATAAATTTTCCTACTGAAATCAGCACCACCAGCCACCGATGGAGCATCTAATATAAATTTGACAATACATTCAACATTCTTCTTTTCTTATTGCTATAATTTGCTTTGGGGATAAGAGTTATACCAAAGTTACAGCAGCATGGCAAGTTGTCAATTACAGTGGGCCCTCTGGATCTGTGGGAACTAAACCTGCAATTTCCAGATGGCAGGTCACTGCACTCCATATTAATAAATGGCATTGATGTGAACACAGACATGTTGAAGTTTACATGTTGATGTTACTGTCATTTGGGGTGTGATCATTTGTGGCGGGTTTTTCATATCTGTGTTAGGTCCTGGAACAGAACCCCTGTAGACACTGCAGGCCCACTGTACTTCTGTCCAAAAACCACATCTCTCCAGCCCATGGGAAAGGATGGTGCTAAATATATTTTGTTATGTTGGGAAGCCCCATAATCTTCTGCTTGTTTGTTTGTTTTCCTCTATCCAGCCCTTTGTGAGGACACTGTAGTTCAGTCATCATGTGTTTTGGGTGGCTTTGAAAGAGAGAGCTTAGCTAAGTTTCATCTAGAGAGAAGTTAGTTCTCCAGTCTTTAAAAAAGAAAAAGAAAAAAGAGATGTATGCTGCCAATAAAGACCCAGACAGATGTTATCTAAAGCAAACTAAAAAAACTAACCTGTTGAACTTTCCTCTGACCTATTCTCCCTTTGCTGTTGAGCAGAGTTACTTCCTGGTTGTAGTTCCCCTCATTTTGTGCTTTTTCACTGGTTTGCTGAGCTATTTTTCACATCTTCTTCCTTAAAGTCTTTCTCTTAGTTCCATGACTAACTGTTCACCATGAAAAATGTAGTCTTCTCTTTCAGGGAATAGTGATTGCCACAGCTCTTCAAGTTACTTTGAAGTTGGGGGATCTCTGGAAGTTGTCTGCCCCTACTTTAGTCAGGGGCAGACCTGGGGTTACCAATTACCATTAGGTAGAATGAAGTTATTTCTGAGCCCCCTGAACATCCCCCTTCTTGCATATGTCTCTGTTCCATACATCCTGTTCTGCATCCTCCTTTTTTTCCTTTTCAGGAGCAACTTTAGAAACTGCAAGTAGCTTCTGGTGTGAGACAATTGGCCGTCTGCAAGGATGTTGCCCCGGGAATGCCTGGATGTTTGAATGTTTTACCATCCTTGGGGGAGGCTTCCCTCATGTCCCCACATGGAGAGCTGGAGCTGACAGAAGGAGCTCATCCACACTCTCCCTGGATTCAAACCTGTGACCTGTCGGTCTTCAGTTCTGCTGCAACAAGGGTTTAATCCATTGCGCCATTGGGGGCTCATCTTCCCTGCTAAACTAGAGCCTTTTCACACTACAGTTCTTTAGCACTATAATCACACTTTGACTGTCATGTCTGCATCCCATGGAATAACTGTGTAATATAAAAACACCATCAATCTGTTGCCCTTAAATGTACTGGAAGGATATATCCATATTGCCAGTAGTGATATAGGATTAGGCCGCCAGTACAGCTAACTTTTGTGTGTGAAATGAAAGGGGACCCTATTTTGTCATAGGGAACAAAAGGTCTAGTTTCCTGATGACACCTGGTGTCTTTTTTGTCAATTGCATGGGCAGAAGATTTCATGGATCTTTTGTTTATTTTAGGAGGGGACTTTGAACTGTCTCTGGTTTGGAGCTGAAATACAAAAGTGACATCTGGTGTTTCTTGAAGTTATCTTCCTTCATCCTGTCCTGCTGGTTCTGCACCTGGCTAAATTAAACCATGTAATGGATAAAGTCTTTGTCTTTGTGAATTACTTACTTACTTAGGTGATCCCTCATTGTCCGAGTAAGATTGTCCTCCAATTGTGGTGTCCTGGTGGTGGGTACATTGGTGACATGTTCTCCTGCAGTGAGGGCATCGGTTTCCCAGTTGGTGTTGGCTTGATGTGCCTTCCTCTTGGCATGTTTCTCCCTTTCACCCTCCATTTGTGCCTCTTCAAATTCCACAGCACTGCTGGTCACAGATGAGAGCTAGAGTGCTGAAGGCCCAGTGCTTCTCAGTTATCTGTGTCTATGCCACAGTTTTTAATGGAAAAATACTGCACAGAGTCTTGTTGTAGATCGCGTGTGTGGCACAACTGATACTCGTTACAAACACCAGTTGATGCAAGGCCTATTAATGCCTTTAAGCGCATAGCAGAAGCTTGTGGGAAATAGAGCAATGGTAGACAGAGTATGCCAGGGCTTAATAAAAGATCAGACCAATAATATGCACAGCCTCCCTCCTGTCCCTTTTAAAAGGTATGCATGTGTAAGGACTCACCCGTCCTAAGCAGGCCGAATCCTGCTTGGAAGTCTGGATCTCTGTTTGGAAATTGCTGGCCTCCATTTTAGTAAGGGAGTTTCAGCTAGCAGCCATCAGGAGGGTCAGAGCCAGAGAAAGGGGGTGTGGCCTTACAGTCACTCTGCTCAGATACAGTTTCTTCCCTGTGATTGGCTGGGTGCCAGAGGGGAGGAGTTGAGCTGACTAGGAGAAGGATTCCTGTCAGAAAGATTTTAGTCTTGTCTTGGGAGAAGCTTCAGATAAGTCACATCTGAGCCTTCTCTGTCTTGTGCCAGGCTGCAGATAAGAAACATCTGAGCCTGAGGAGTCTTGAGCGAGGTTTCTGGGGGAGTATCATCAGAGCCTCTGCAATAGAGACTGACAGTCTAATCTATAGCTAACCATAACCACCACAAGGGAATAGGCTGGACTAAGGGGGTCAAGACCTAGCACTGACAGTTCTTAGGGCCAGGAGAGATTCCAGTGGTGACGCTTTAGTTTAGAGCCAGAGGGACTGACTGGGAATAGTCAGTTAGATCACCTTGTCGTCTCTTGTGATAGGGAGGCAGGTGGGGCTCTGAGACTGTGGTGCTAATCTAGTACATTAGCATATTGTTAACAAGACTCAGGGAACTGTCTATGGAATAGAGGTTCCAGTTAGTTACATCAGCTACCCTCTAGTTTAATTATTAGTTGGGGAGTTGGGGAGACAAGTCAGTACTGTCTGTGGAACTGAATTTAAGATCTAAAGAAGAAGCAATAGCCTTTGTATAGAAACCATTACGCACCAGCACATTGTTTAGATTCAGTTAACCATCCCGCTAGAATTCAAACATTCTTTTCTGTAACCGTATGCTCTTGTTGCCTCACTGAAGAACCAATACGATCTGTGCCTATTTGTTAGCCTGTTTGGTAGTTAATAAATTCCTTTCTTATTAACTTTCACATGCCTCCATCTTTCTGTCTTTTCAGTTTTCCTCACAGTGGGTGATTTGGTGTAAAGGGAGCCTAATTAAACATCTTAGTTATTAAATTAAATCCTGATCACAGATTAGGTTGGTGGCAGTAATTACCGGGAGTGTTAATGGTTAATCTGCAGTGTCAAGTCATGACAGCATGCAAATAAACAGTCAGACACAGAGATAAAAGTTATATGGTTTACTTACAAAAGGTATCTTGCATGATGTGGATATCATACAGGTACAGAAGCATAGGTGAGGCCCCAAAATGGTGGATGGACCTCTCTCCTCAGAGTTACATCAGGAGCAAAAGAAATAACAGGAAACCAGGAAGCAAGAGGGCAAGAGACAAAAGGGAGGAATAAAGAAGCAAACATCTTCTTATATAGCCTCTTGGCCATGTGCTCAGGCAAAACAATACACCTTAATTCTAAAGGTACATTTACATGCAAAACAGTGATGCAGTGCATCCTGGGACTGATGAGGTCGCCCCACTGCACCATGCTAACAGGAAGTGATGTGTGCTAGTTTGATATTTCCAACAGGCTGGCTTTGAACTCATCTTTAAATCTCTTTTCATGTCCCTCGGCATTCCGATTTTGTGAGTAACATAACATGATCAGGTCTTTTCAGCGGTAGCTCCATAGTTATGGAATGCCCCCAATGGAAAAAAAATAACCTAGTTCCTCAAGTAATATATTTTCAGCACCAGAAAACCTATTTTATACACCGAAGCTGTAAAATTGTTGTCTATTCTAACTGGCAGCTTTAAAAAAACGGGCATGTCATTTTTATATCAGTTTAAGATTTTTTAAATAGTTACTCCTGGTTACATTTTTGTGTTGTGATAATTTTTATGTTGATCTTAAGTACATTTCTTAGACTTCCAAAATGTTTGACCTGTTATATTTGTATGCCTCCATGGTAACAATTTCTTCTAAAATGACTAATACAGTAAATTGAATGGATTAATGAAGTAATAAAAAATTGTCTTTCAACTAATCAGTCCATATGCTAGACTTAAACCAAAGCAGTAAAGGGATATTTTATTTTTCCTGAATCAGTCCCCACATCCTATCTTAAACATTATTTTTACTATTTTGATGTCTTTCAGCTTTCCGTTGGTGTGCAGAAGTTGGATGATCAAATTTCCAATAAGCTTGGAAGGCCCTTAAGTCTTTGTTGCCAGTTGATCTGAGCCAGCTCTTCCGAGTCAGGAAATGGCACAGTTACTTTATGATTGTCTGAAATGTGGTATCTGACCTTTTCTCCATCTTTCTAAATTTGGAAAAGTAGCCCATGGTTATGAGACAGAACTTTTGTTACAAGTTGAACAAATCTACTTCCATTTTTCCTTTGGGGTCGGCTTACTACCTTACGAAGCAATGGGCTCCCTCTGTTCTGTCAGTCTATGACAAAAGCTCAATGAGAATTCCAGGTTTCACACAACTCTATGTGCACTTTCAGTAGGACATTTCTGCTATACCAGTGCACACATTCTCCAATTTCTATACACATCTCCCATGTATATTACGTGTTTCATTTTGCCCTAGACAATTTGAAAATGATTGATCAGTCAGTAAGTATAGAAAGACATATGAAAAGCGAGTGGGCCTATTTAACAAGCAATTGGGTCTCACAAGGTTGAAGCCCTAGGATTTTGGTAATAGCAAGACATCATTTGCCCACCTCATTGGAGTCCCTTTAACCCTGTGTTCTGAGATTAACTGCAATCCACAAAGCAAATCAAGACAAATGGATTTGCTTCGCTGCAAGGTATTTTTATACACAATCCCTGTTGAAAAGATTATTTTGGGGTAGCTGGTTTTTGACTGTGCAGAATCCAGTAGTCTTGCAAAAGACCTGTTCCTAGAAGGAATTAAATTTGCCAGAGAGATTAGAGAACCATTTGCATTTTAACTGTTTTTTGTAAGAGCGGATATCAGAACTGGCATAATGATGCAATATACTTGTTTTAGAACCAGCGTGAAATACTCATTTATTTATTTGTTTATGTTTCAAACTTCTATACCGCCACTCCCCGGAGGCTCGGAGCGGTTTACAGTTTGATTCATAACACAATAACAATACAAAACAGACATTACAGGAGAAGCAGTACAGGGTTAGAACATAAATAAGGAAGGGAACGTAAGGATCACATACAATCAACAATGGAATGGGGTAGGGATTAGGTAGAACCAGGGCCAATACCAATTGACCCCTTATTGGGATTGTCCTATGGTGGCAGTTGGCGACCATCAAAGGGGGGCAGCCGCGGGACTCCCAAAGAGCCCTGTAGGGTCACAAGGTTGGGAGGGAGAAGGAGATCATCTCCGCTCCTTGAGCCTTGTGTTCTCAAAGGCTGTCTCCTTATCAGTCCAGCAACCTGACTCGAGGGCTGGCAGCTCTCCGGAGGATGCTTCGCAGTTCTAAAGTTTGAACTCCAGAATGTCCTCGGATGAAATGTCCTCTGTGTCCCCGAGCTGAACATTCTGGTCCTCTTCCGCCATTGGCAACCAGTAGCATTCCCAACAGTCCTGAGGACTCTGTGACCCCGATGCGTCGTTGATCCGGTCCTAGGCTGGGGGATCTGGTTGGTTTCTCGGTGTTCCTCGCTGCAGCCGGAAGTTCGCTCTTGGCGACTCTTTTTCTTCTGCTGTCATTTCCGCTTCCTGGGACGATGACGCGGTTTCCGGTGGGAGTTCGCTGTTGTCACAACGCAGGCCCTGACTCCACCCCGTAATCACACACACACAGACAATGTCAATTAAGTATTTATTAAGCACAAAATTAGAAGCAGGTGAAGAAGATAAAATGTCCAAAAAGTAAAGATCAAATAGTCCAAGGTAAAAAGCAATCAATGTTCAAAGGTATTCAAAAAGCAAGGATCAAAAGCAAGGTCCATAAAAACAAAGCGAATCAAGCAAGGCAACTTAGTCCGTGGCTAGCAAGGTAATCCAAAGTTCATGGAATCAACAGGGTCCCAACGTGGTTCTTGGCCAGGCAAGCCAGACTCTAGCTTCCAGGAGAACAGCAACTGCTACGTCTCTCCAGTTCAGACATGGCCACCAAACTGAGGAATTTTCCCACCGAGTGAGTACTTAATTCCCCCCTTTGTGGGACCAGTGCCTTTCCAGGCCTCGTTTCCAATCTTTCCTTGTAGCTACAATACTCCCCCTTCGGTCGAATCTCTGCTCAGGAAGGGCACCATCTGCGCCGTTATCTTCCTGGGAAACTGGCTCCGACTCAGCTTCCATGTCCTCCGCAACATCTGGTGAAAACAACCTTTCTTGGGAACTGAAACCTCCCAGTTTCTCGTATTCCGAATCAGGTCCGGAATCAGGAGAGGCCTCGTCCTCAGAATAAGCCTCCGGCCAGGTATCTTCCCATTGCAGGCTGCCCATTGGTGATGCAGATCCATCATCCTCTGCATCACCCTCAGCTGGATCCAAAGCCAAAGGAATCCCTGGGGCCGGAACCTGCCCCCCCCATCTGAGGTGGGGGCTGATTAGCACCCGACCCCCCCCCCCCGGGTCAGGTGGGGGCTGAGTTGCTACAGCTGTTGATTTCCGGTCTTCGGCTGGAGAAGACATCCAGTCCACTCCAGCGTCCTTAAGGTCAGTCGCCATTTTCGGATGGTCCTCGACCATCCACCCTACTCTCCTCTCAAGATCTCTTCGGCGGGGAGGGGGGATTCGGGCAGCCGACAGGACCTCCGAGATGTCCAG
This sequence comes from Anolis apletophallus, assembly GCA_030556195.1. Taxonomy (NCBI): domain Eukaryota; kingdom Metazoa; phylum Chordata; class Lepidosauria; order Squamata; family Anolidae; genus Anolis; species Anolis apletophallus. The sequence continues at coordinate 92,601,581 of JARBWK010000002.1, read as the reverse complement.
CGCTGGTACAGAACCACCAAAGATGGGTCGGCTCAAACCATCTTCCAGTGGTGAATGCCCGGGTGGTAGGCCAGAGTCCAGTCTTGGATTCTGATCAGATGCTGAAGGTGGGTGTCCATGTGTCAGCTCCCCGATCCCTCCCGTGTCATGGAAGGGTCTCTGTCCGGGGTCGTTTCCTTCCTTGGTCATACAGGTAGTTTGACCAGTGGTCAGTTCTGTCTCCCCTCTGGTCTCCAAGCAATCCATATCGGCCCAGAGGCCTCCAGTTTGGAAGTCCCAGGATTTATCCCAGTCCATCTTGGGGATCGCAGGGGGATCTGGTTGGGCGTTGACTGGTGTTGCGGCTCCGGAGATTGAACGGGGATCTTGTGGAGTTAAGATGCCCGTTCTCCTCAGGAGTTAGCCAAAATTATGGAAAAGCTCTATGCTCCTCGCGGTTCTGGGTTTAGGCCACTTCCATGAGTCTCAAAGGCCTTTGTATGGTGGCAGTCCAGTTTGGTTGGTTCGCCCCGCTGCTTAGGGGTCGACTTTGCAGGATTCCTCCTACTTAACAACCTCAGTATTTTTGCTGTGGTGGCCGTCACCAGGCGGACGACCCAGCGTTCTGGATGTCCATGATCCCCCGGATCTGGTCTTCTTCCATGTGTCCCAAGTTGAGAATTCAGCAACCAAACTACTTTCCCAGGGGTTTGAGGATCTCCAATGGCCCCATCATGAAGCCAGGGATCAAACTCTACCTCTCCAGGGCAAGAGTTACGTCGCTGGTGAGTCTGGGGTAGATAATCAGGCAGATCAGGCAAACTCAGCTGGAGCTCTCTCAAAAAGCTCTCCACAGCCGGCGCCATCTTTGAACCATGAACATTTGAGAGTTGGATGAGAAGAACGAGATTTCAGGTCCTTATTCAGGTATGGAAATATTTTGGGTGGCCTTGTGCAAGTCACACCCTTTCAGACTAAGAGGAAGACAACAGCAAATCCCATCTAAAAAAAATCTTGGCAAGAAAACCCTATGTTAAGGTTGCCACATGTCAAAGTCAACTTGAAGGCACATAACAACAACAAAATGAGTGTGTTGAACCCACAACAAGGAAAAGACCAAGGAGAAACATAAGTACTTTTCCTTTTAAAAAAAAGATTACATTTTCACAGTCAATTAAGAATACAAACAACTCTAAACTCTAAAACGAAAAAACCCATATTGTTGAAGGCTTTCATGACCAGAATCACGGGGTTGTTGTGAGTTTTCCAGGCTGTATGGCCATGTCCCAAAAGCATTATCTCCTGACGTTTCATCTGCATCTATGGCAGGCATCCCCATAGGTTGTGAGGTCTTGTCTTGGAACAGTTTCTACCCATAGAGATGTTCAATGTATTGTCAAAGGCTTTCATGGTTGGAATCACTGAGTAGTTAGAGTTTTCCGGGCTGTACGGCCATGTTCCAGAAGCATGCTCTCCTGACGTTTTGCCTGGATCTATGGCAGGCATCCTCAGAGGTTGTGAGGACCTCAGAACCTCTGAGGATGCCTGCCATAAATGCTTCTGGAACATGGCCGTACAGACTGGAAAACTCACAACAACCCAAAAAAACCATAATATCCCACCCCATAATTTCCCCCCGTCCCTACCAAGACAAATTAACAACTAACCTGCTCTATCCCCATTTTGAAAATTAAATAAAATAGAACAGTGAAATATTAAAAATACAAATAACAACCATTAAAAACACAGTTGACTTTCCCCCTCAAGCAAAAGCAACTATCAAACTAATACATATGTTTTTTTAAAATCACCATAGTTGCCTTTCGACTTCTGTTAAATATAAACCAATATATTTAAAATCAATGCATAACCAGGAGTAATATTTGTGTCAACAATTCATCCATGTTGACTAAAATTTCAGTTCTTATACATTTTTGTAACTTCATCTTTAGATTATTGCCTTACTATCTCCCCAAATCTCATTGCCTTTTAATTTAAATTAATCATATCCTATCTTATAATGACCCATTTTCCTTTTAATCTAGAATAATCTTATTGTATTACAAGTTCTTGTCAAGTACATAAATAGCTGTCATACAAAAGGGAAAAATATATGTGCTTTGCTGCTCAAAGACAGGATTAGATGCATCTGGTTTATGTCATAAGAAGGTAGAGTTTGGCTGAACATCCAGAGAATCTCTTGATGATTAGAGAAGCCTGACGCTGAGACCAATTACCTTGCGGAGTGGTGTAATCGCTTTTGGAGGAGGCCTTTAAGCAGAGATTGAGCAGCCATCTGCTGTAGATGGGCTGCATGTAGATTTCCTTCATCAGCGGGGGACCTGGATTAAGTGGCCAAAAATAAAGCCCCTTACATTTTCTTAGATTCTATGGATATAGAGACGATAGTTTTGGTTCCTTTTAAAAAGTTTCAGCTCCTTTCTGGGCAATTGAGTGCATCTTCCACTGATAGCTGATTTGCCTCTCATGAATCCTCAGGGATAAAACATGTCATTAGATCGATTAGATTGATCTATCTCTGTCTCTACACTTAGGAGGCCATAAGGAAAGGCAGAATAGTATCTAGTTCTTCATTCATTTTTTTTGTATGAGGCTGACAAGTAAACCTAGAACACTCCAAGTGATCTACAGCAATAGTAACCAAATAATATGTAATAAATTAAGAAATGGTTAAGAAAATAATCTGAAAAGGCAAGCAGTAAAAAAAATCATGGAAAGAGAGCAACTGAAACCCTTTTGAAATAAAAACAGTTTACATTTTTGTGTAAAGAACATTATCAAGCAAGACAGCTGGATTTCCACAGAAGAGCTTCAGAGCTGCCAAGTAGAATTGCAAAAGACAGTCTGCCCAGTTCTACATGCCAGATTCTCTTCTTAATGTCAGGATGGGCAAAGGTCCCCTCAAGACTCTTTTTACGGTCATCAGTCCCTCTAAAATGGAACTAATTTGGTTTCCTGTGTCCTTGTTATTGGGACTGTCGATCCTGATTATGTACTTGCCCGCAGGTATTAGTGTGTGTTTGTTATATATTCCTTTGTTTTGTATCTGATAAACCTCTTCAAAAGCCTCTGTGCCTGTTTTTAGTAATATAGGCCCCTTCCACACAGCTGAATAAAATCCCATATTATTTGCTTTGAACTGGAATATATGACAGTGTGGGCTCAGATAATCCAGTTCAAAGCAGATAGTGTGGGATTTTCTGCCTTGATATTCTGGGTTATATGGTTGTGTGGAAGGGCCCATAGAGATGGGCACCATTTGACTCCCCAGATGTTCTTGGACTGTAAATCACATTATCTCTTACTAATAGCTGTGCTACAAAGGTTGGTGGGAGCTGCAATCTAATAATATCTGGAAGACTCTGTTGCCCGCCTCTCCACCAGTGGTAAGGGTGACACGTTGAATCTGGTGATAGAAGTTGGTTGAAAATAAATCAGTTATGTGTTCATTATACAGTTTTCTAAGAAGTCTGTTTTGCACTATACAGTAGCACTTTAATTGCTATAGTAGTATAGTGGAGTGCCAGCGGGACTGAAAACTGACAGGTTGGAGGCTCGAATCTGGGGAGAGCATGGATGAGCTCCTTCTGTCAGCTCCAGCTCCCCATGTGGGGACATGAAAGAAGGCTCCCACAAAGATGGCAAAACATCAAAAACATCAGGGCATTCCCTGGACAAAATGCTTGGAGACGGCCATTTACCTCACACCAAAAGCAACTTACAGTTTCTCAAGTCGCTCCTGACATTAAAAATATATGCTATAGCAACATCTTACAGCATTCTTGGACGTGGAGTATAATGAGGCAGAGAATCCTAATGTCAAGCCTACACTTCTTAGTATATAATTGGGTGTGTGAAAGAGACCAGCACAACATCTGAATTAAAAGGTGCTTACAAGTCTCCGGTTCACGCCTGCCTTCCTGCAATTCTCTGACTATCCATCTTTGGGGTTTTGTCATGCTTCTGAAGTGTTTTTGGAAGTGGTTTCGTTTGTTACACAGTTTGTAACACTGTTCATACAGTATGCTGTGAACGTTCTCATCGCTTTTCTGGTTACTTCCTGAAGTAGAACTCTGCTTCTTATAGCAGTAACTCATGAAGGCAACTCCAGTTCTATACCTGATCAAAAGAAGAATTGTCAGCAGTGAGTGGGGTGCCTCGGGGTCCTATCCTGGGGGCATTACTCTTAAACATTTTAATCAGTGACTTAGGCCCCTTCTACACTGCCATATAATCCAGTCCAAAGAAAATAATCTGGATTTTATATGACAGTGTAGAAGGGGCCTTAGATGGCAGAATGGAGAGAATCCCTATCATGTTTGCAAATGATACAACACTGGAAAGGGTAGCTAATACATTGAAAGAGAATTCAAAAGGACCTTTATAAATTAGAAAATTGGGCAGAAATCAATAAAATGAATTACACTATATGAATAGAGACTAATGAAGAAAAATCAACCATGAGCAGAGTGCTTTCAGCTATGCTGCCTATTCATTTCTACTGTCAATCCTATCTGTTCTTTCTCTGTGTTTTATTGCAGAGTCATTTACTAGCTCTTGCTCCCTCTGTGTCTCTCTGCATCACTGAGAGCTGTTCCTATATGCTTTCCTGTTGTTGTTGTTGTTGTTACTTACTTTATTTATACTCTACATTTCTCCATGAGGGGACACAAAGCAGCTAACAGCCATATACTTTGATCAATTTTAAACAAGGCAAAAACAAAAAATTAAAAATAATTAAACAGTACTGTGTGTGTCAGGTTTAAAATACAGCTAAAATACAATAAATACAATAAAAATGTATTTTAAAATCACGCCCACCCATGCCTCGCAAATTCCACCCGTAACCGGTGCTTGGCAGCAGTGATGGTCTGGATGAGGGCAAACACATTGAAATTGAATCCAGACAAGACAGAGGTACTCCTAGTCAGTCATAAGGCCAAACATGTGTTGGATGGGGTTACACTCCTCCTCAATACTCAAGTTCAGAGCTTGGGAGTTCTCCTGGATTCATCGCTGAGCCTGGAACCCCAGATTTTGGCGGTGGCCAAGGGAGCATTTGCACAATTAAAGCTTGTGTGCCAGCTGACCCGTACCTTGAGAAGTCAGACTTGGCCACAGTGGTCCACACTCTTGTTACATCCCATATAGACTACTGCAACGCGATCTACTTGGGGTTGCCTTTGAAGACCACCTGGAAGCTCCACATAATCCAATGAGTGGCAGCTAGATTCCTAACTGGAGTGGCATACTTGGAACGTACAACCCCCTTGTTGTGTCAGCTCCACTGGCTGCCAGTTTGCTACCGGGCACAATTCAAAGTGCTGGCTTTGGACTATAAAGTCCTAAACGGTTCTGGTCCAACTTACCTGTCTGAACATATCTCCCTTTACAAGCCAACTAGAGCTTCAATATCTGCTGGGGAGGCCCTGTTCTTGGTCTCACCCCCCTTGCAAGTATGAATGGTAGGTAAGAGAGACAGGGCCTTCTCCATAGTTGCCCATCAATTGTAGCATTCCCTCCCAAGTTACATCAGGCTGGCTCCATCCCTCCTGGTCTTCAGGAAAAGGCTAAAGATCTGCTCATGTGGATAGGCGTTCGGAGAATAAGATAACACAGAATCGACACCAACAACTTGAATAATGATCATGAGAAAGTCAATATGTACTGGAAACCAAGATTCGGCACTTTATTACGTTTTAATCAGTAATGTTTTTGATCGGTTTATTGTTTTTATGTCTGTTAATTTGTTTATATGTTTTAATTGTTTTATAGTTTGATATGGCTTGTTTTATGATTGTTATATGATGTGGCATTGAATTTTTGCCAGAGCTGGTAAGCAGCTTTGAGTCCTCTGTGGGGTTGAGAAAGGAATATAAATAAAGTAAATAAATAATAAATAATGTACCTCCTATCCTTCTCCAAATGCCTGCTTGCAGGAAAAAAAATCTTGACCTGCTTGTGGAAGGCCAGCAGAGATGGCCTTGTTCTCTTACAGTTTTAGCTATACTTACAGCCCTGGCAACTTTTTTTATTTGTTTGTTTGTTTTGTTTGTAGCAACCATATTGTGAATTAAACAATATCTGAAAAACTCACCAGCTAGCTTGGCTACATCCTTTAATTTCTATCAACTTTCCTAATTATTAAGTTTGCATTTATGTTTGTTTCAAAATTGTATACATTATATAAAAGTGCATATGCTGGGGAGCTGGGGGTCACAAGGTCATAAATACATGCATTTCTGACTGCAGGCTATGATCAGTTCTGAAAAATGCAAATGGATAAATGTGGTTTTTGGTTTTTTTTTTAAAAAACTTGTTATGCAACATAGCAATTGAGTAGGTTCTAATGTCAAAAGTGTGGATAGCTTGATTTATTTTGCTATTCCAAGGTGATCTCAGCAAGGATCTCTACAGAATTGTGGTACCATTGTTCACAAGAGGTGAATAATTTAACTTTTTTCCCCTCTTCATTCCATACAGAAACATATATTAAGCCTCTATTAATGTAGGCTAAAGTAACATTCACCACATCATTATATTGCTGGCTCATATTCAACTTAAATTCAACAATACTCCAAGATCCTTTTTGCATGTACTACTACTACAATAATAACTTCATTTTTGTACCCCACCTCTATCTCCTCAAAGGGACTCGGAGCAGCTTACATGGGGATGAGCCCAATCAACATAGTTAAAATATAACACATTAAAATACATGAACAGCATAAAACAGAATAAAACCAACATTATAACAAAATATAAAAGTAAACATCAAACAACAAAAAAATGAACAATAATCATCAGTTTCTGGGCATGGGTGGGTGGACTGGTGCGAAACAAAGCATTCCCCACCCTGTACTTGTGCCATTGAGTTTTGTGACTTACGGCAGGGCTGTCCAACTTCTACCGGCCCAGGGGCCTGAATTCCGGTCGCCGATGACCTGGGGGGCCGAAGGGTCTGCCCCGCCCCCGGCTCCGCCCCGGCTCCACCCCCGCCCTGCCCCCGCCCCTTCCCCGGCTCCAATTTACTTACAATTCATAAGAGGCATCCATACAATCAAATATAATCTTTTACTAAGGGGAAATTCAGGGAGGGAATACATAAGGGGCATCCATACACAATTATATAATAATAACGTAAAGGTTAGCCTGCCTTCCCAAACACGCAGGATCCAGGAGTAGCCGGACCATGAGCAGAGGCGACGACCGACCGAGGCAGCAGCGTGGGCTGCTGGGATTAAGTAGCCGAGATTTCGACAAGTATCGCGAGACTACGGAAGCCACACGGGATTTCACTCAACACAGGCGTGATCTCACGTTGAGAGCGAATCCGTGTGGCTTCCGTGAGTCTCGCGATACTTGCTCGGAACCCGGAAGTGGGTAATTTTTTTAAAATATTATTATTTAATTTTTTATTTTGTTTTTTATTAAAAAGCTTAGGGGGCCGCAGGGAAGGGGCTGGGGGGCCTTATATGGCCCCCGGGCCGCCAGTTGGACAGCCCTGACTTACGGTAAATGTAGAAATTTTTCATCATAAAAGGATAGCTTATTGTTGCTCACTTTATTACTGTATTTTTACTTTCACCAGAAAAATTTCAATATAACAAAATTCAGCAGGAAAACAGTCCAACTAAGCTTTTTGGAATTTAACATTATCATTAATGATTATTCCTTAAAAGCACCAGATCGCATCTGATGTTGGAATCAGAGCAGGATCATTGGGAGACCCCCAATGAACGTCAGGTGCTGTATATTTCAGAAGAAGGGACTGGCAATCCCTGTGTATTCCTTGCCTAAGAAACCCCTATAAAATTCATGGGGTTGCCATAAATTGACAGGTGACTTGAAGACACATACACTTGAGTATTTCAATTCAGAGGCTGGTATTAGTTATGTGTGGGTCTCTGGTGCCCTCTAATGTTCCAATAACCATGAAAATTACTATTGTCATTTCCAACCTGAAGATATTTGCTAGCATGAGAGAGTCTTGCATTTTTGTTCTTAGGACAACTACCTCCTTGGTGCATTTTGCTATTTCAGAACTCTGAGGGCAGAAAACCACCAATTCTCATTTCAGTATATAGCTCAGGGCTTCTTAAACATTTTTCCTCTCGGGACTACTTTTCAACTGAGTTTTTTTTTCATAATCTCTTTTGGCTTGAGAAAGTTTTACATGACTCCGGGTATATCTATCTATGTACAGTATATAACAAAAGCAAACATATGTATGTAGGCAGTGGAGTATGTTTGCAGCAGCTTTCCTATTGGCTCCCATTTCTAGAGACAACTGTGACCCCCACCAATGACAGCTCTGGACCAAACTTGGCACACAGAACCATATGTTCTGTTTACTAACAGAACATATGGAGGGGCTTGGGAGGACTGAACCACCCAGGTGGGAGTTGTAGTTCACCCAGCATCCAGAGACCATGGTGATCCACATCAATGACGGTTCTGGGCCATACTTGGCACACAGAACCCCCAGAAGCAACAGAACATATTGGAAAAATTTGGGTGGGGGGCTGACCCACTCCAGTGGGAGTTGTAGTTCACCCTGCACCCAGAGAGCATTCTGAACTCCACCAATGACACACATTTGGCACACAAAACCCTGACAACAAACAGAACATACTGTAGGGATTTGGGGAGACTGACCCACCTGGGTGGGAATTATAGTTCACCCTGCATCCAAGGAGCCCTCTGAACCTGACTGATGACAGGTCTAGACCAAACTTGGCACACAGAGCCCTGATGATTAACGGAACAGGCTTGAGGAGTTTGGGAGGACTGATCCAAGGAAAGTTGTAGTTCATCCTGCATCCAGAGAGCACTCTGAATCTCACCAATGATGGATCTGGACCAAACCTGGCACACAGACCCAACATAACCAGCTTTTAATACAGGTGTGACTTGGGGTGACCGGTCCTGTATTCTGAGAGTTGTAGTTCATCTGCATCCAAAGAACACTGAACCCAGCCAATGACATATCTGGACCAAACTTGGTACACACAGACCTAAGGTGGTCAACTTTGAATACTACCAGGGTTTTTTTTTGGGGGGGGGGTGTGACTGATCTTGGAATCTGGGAGTTATAGTTCATTTGCATCCAGAGAGCATTGAACCCAGCTGACAATATTTAATTGGGGGAGTTCATAAAAAACAAAAGCAAAGACTGACTTTTTCTAATAAATAGCATTACAAATTATCTAACCTGAGCATCGCCGGGTACCTAAGCTAGTAATATATAAAATGGGTTTAAAATCAAACATTTACTGATAATAAATCAGTACTGGCAAGCCGTGCTAAAGAGGCAGAGTTTCATCTTTGTGGAGTACAGCTGAAGCATTTTCCACAGACAGGACTGTAAACACTGCATGTTGTTACTAACAGATTTGTGCAAGTGTCTAGGTGGCATTTGCTATTGCCAAATTTTTCATTATCCCAACATTGAGCTAAGGAAACCATCATTTGGGGTCAGGGCCCGCAGTTTAAGAAGCAGTGATATAGAGGAAAATCAGCATCTCATCTATAGGTTGCGCTGCACCATGAATATGTTATGCAGTCACCTGTCTGGAGTGGAGTTGAATGGAACAACAAATGGACTTTGAATGTAGGCAAAGAAAGAAAAGATCTTATTGTTGGCTTTTGGGGTGGGGGTTGGAGGGTTGTTTCAGGGAACTATCCAACAGAAGACGATGACAGTTATTGATTTGGGGCTGAAGCTCTTTGGGAACCAGATTTCCTGTAGTTATTTGTTTTCTGCTTGCCGAGCCTGTCCTTTTTAAGAGACAGTTTACAAAACATGGACACTCGCCAGATCTGTTTCCACCCAAACTGACCCTGCAGAGCAGTCCTGCAACCTTTAATTATTTAGAAAGCAGTGGAGCCTAATAAATAGTTGATAGACATTTATATAAATCAGGGCCTCCGTCTGAAAATGCAAGTAAGCAGAAAAGACAAATAGAATTGCTGGATTCTTTTTAGACAACTAGAGGTAGTGCTTTCCTGAAGCAAATCACTTTTTCATAAACAGTTTCTTTCCTCCAACAATCAATATTGTATATAATATTCTACCAACCTGCCACTTATCTGAAATTTTAAACCTTCCAAATAAACACAAACCCTCAGTATGCTGACTGTTTTTGTGGAAGATAAACACTATTGGAACAGAGCGCTCATAAAACATAAAAGATTTATGGCTTAAGACATATAAACATTTTTATGAGAGCTGGAAAATGATGGAGATAGAAGTTAAACCATGTGGAAAGGGGATCTGAATAAATCATTCCCTAATGAGGAATGTGTGCATCGAGAGAAACATCTTTTTTAAAGCAGCATAAACATGAAAGAGTGAAAAACGCCAACGAGGAAGAAGAACAAATATTTCCAAGGCAGGACATTTAGAAAGAGTCACGAACCAAGCAGGTTAAGGACTGGACAGCAGAATAGAGGCCCATTCACATGGCACAGTTATAGTGCTATGATTCCACTTTAATTGCTATAGCTCCCTCGCCTGGAATCTTGGAATGTGAAGTTTACTGAGAAAATGCAACTTTCTGGCTAAGAGTATGGCCTTCTTGAAACTGCCAACTCCGGAGTTCCATAGGATTGAACCATAGCAGTTAAAGCAGAATCATAGCATTATAATTCTGTACTGTGAATGAATATTTGAAAAACACAGGGTGTATTTCCACAGGAGAATTAATGCAGTTTGGCACCACTTTAGACTGTCATGGCACAATGCTATGGAATTGCAAGAGTTGTAATTTTACAAGGTCTTTAGTCAAAGAGTGCTGGTGCCTCACCAAACTACAACTCTCATGATTCCATAGCATTGAATCAGAGCAGTTAAAGTGATGTCAAATGGCATTGATTCTAAAATATAGATGGACCTTAGAGAGTAGCAGCTGAATTTGAGTCATAAACCTTCGTTTAATTTTTACTTTTTTACCCATGGCATTTGCCATATGGTTCACTCTCCAAGTTTTCTTTTTCAAACTTTTCCTGTTTTTCATGCCCTTTTCTCAGGAGCCGTGATGGCGTAATGGGTTAAACCCTTGTGCTGGCTGAACTGCTGAACTGAAGGCCAGAGCTTCAAATCTGTGAGATAGGGTAAGTCTTATCTGTCAGCTCCAGCTTCCCATGTGGGGACATGAAAGAAGTCTCCCGCAGGATGGTAACACATTCAGGCGTCCCCTGGGCAACATCTCTGTAGACAGCTAATTTTCTCACACCAGAAGTGACCTGCAGTCTTCTGACTCGGTAAAAAAACCCCAGAAGTAACCTTCTACTTTTTGTTAACCCTGTCTTTTTCACTCCTTCACATTATATTGTTGCTCAAGATCTACTTAGTATAGATGAATTACAATCAAACCCTAAATATTTACATCTGAAGTGAGAAGATTTTAAGGATATCAGCACAAAGAAGCCAAGTTGCATCCTGCAGGGATGCCCTCAGATCACCTGTTACTTCAGCTGAATTGAGAGGGAGCTGCATTACATAAAACTGTGATCTCTGCCCATTAGAAACAATTTCAGTCTCTTCTTCTACTTGCTATTTATTTCACAGACAGTTTGCTCCATCTGCTGTTGAAAATGTGGAGAAACACAACATGGATAGAAGATGTTGAATACAAAAAGAGCTACTGGTAGCTGAAAATTCACGTATTTTCTATTTCTTTAAAGTGTGTATGGATAGAAGCAACCTTGTATATGAAAATATACATGTTAAGAAGTTATATTTCTGTCCTGATTGGAGATCAGAGATATAATTATTGGAAAGTTAAGGACCAACACGCAAGATGTGCCTTCAAGTCACCAGCTGACCCTTGTGCTGGCTGAACTGCTGACTTGAAGACCGCCAGAATCCGTGAAACAAGGTGAGCTTCCATCTGTCAGCCCCAGCTTCCCATGCAGGGACATGAGAAAAGCCTCCCATAGGATGGTAACACATCCAGGCGTCCCCTGGGCAAAGTCTCTGTAGATGGCCGATTCTCTCAAACCAGAAATGACTTGCAGTATAGTCTCAATTCGCTTCTGACATAATTTTTTAAAAGTCAACAGTGATGTCTGCAAACATGGGGTGGACCAAGTATGAATGCATCTACACTGTGGAATTAATGCAGTGTAACACCACTTTAACTGCTATGGTTCAATGCTAAGAAATCATGGAATTTTTAGTTTGGTGAGGCACCAGCACATTTTGGCAGAGATGGCTAAATATCTTGTAATAGTACAGCTCCAATGATTCCATAGTATTGAGTCATGACAGTTAAAGTGGCGTCAATCTGCATTTATTCTACTGTGAAGATGCACCCATAATCGATTGAGATGTATGGAGATAAAAGAGGTTTAGATCCCATGAAATAATGGGTTAATATATGTATGTATATATTGTACAAAACAATGATTTTGTGGAAAATCCTTTAGCGCACAGAGGAATCAATATTCAATTCTACAAGGGCTGCAGCTAAATCAGCACTTGGAGAACAACCAAGCAGTGATAAGAGCAAGAAAGCACAACACCTCCCAGAACCTACAAGGGAGCATGTCCAGTTGTAGTCCAAAAACAAAACTTTTTCATGCCCTGTACCAGACTGCATCCTCAGATGGGCAAAATGTGAACACTTTCAATCTGGATAAAGTAGGCCTTTCTTTTCTAGACACTCATTTTAATTTTACATTTCTACCCATTGTTGACAATTTGTTAACGGTCCCTACATAGTATAAACCAGGAAGTTCGCTTTTCCTTCACTTTCACAGCAAATTCAAGCGGAGTAGAGTTATTTAAACTCAGCAGATCTGTATGTTGCCTTCGACGTGTTACTAATATGAGAGTAAACACTTTTTCACTGACAATGTAACCATCAAGCTCAACATTATTTTCACATATTCATTTTGTAATTCATTTGCACCACATTTGAGTGCTGGGAAATTTACTATACTTTGGAATTGTCTGGTCTGAACACGAACAACAATCAGTTTAGTATTTGACTTTCAGTCTGAAAGAGTGTGCCAGAGAGGGATCAGACATACAATGTGATCTGTTAAAAATCACTATGTGTTAATTTCCAGACAACCTGCCATGCCTTTTGACATACACTTGAATAGAACATCAGTTGGTATACTTTGTAATAACACATTGAAGTTTTGGAACTACAGCACCCACAGTCTCCCACCCAATATAGCTTGTTGTCACACTAGCTGGAGGATTCTGGGAATTATAGTCCAAAAGAAATCCGAATATAAACTGTATAAACTGTAGTCCAAATATAAATCGGTGGTACCCCCCCCCCCCCCCACACACACACACACAAACACACACATGATAAAAGCCCCGGTAGTCAGCAGTTCGAATCTGAGGAGCAGGGTGAGCTCCCGTCTATCAGTTCCAGCTTCTCATGTGGGGACATAAGGGAAGCCTCCCACAGGATGGTAACCCATCCAGGCATCCCCTGGGCAACGTCCTGGCAGATGGCCAATTCTCTCACACCAGAAGTGACCTGCAGTATCTCAAGTCACTCCTGACACACACAAAAACATAGGTCTTGTGAGACATATATTTCTGATTCTCTCTAAGATTGCAATAATAGCCATATATTGGGGAGCAAACCCCATGGAACATGCATATAATTCTGCTGCAATGCTACAATCCATTGCGCAGTAGTAATTTCCAATATACAATTTATGCAAACCTGATTGATTTGTGTCTAAGCAGATAGTTTCAAATCTAGCACTTGTCTGCACGAAAATGCTATGGTTAAAAAGGGTGGAGTTTGTCAGTGAGTCAGCAAGAGTGCACCACCTCCACGTCCAAAACATGCTAAAGGTGAAAGTTCATTTTTACTTTCATTCCTCCAAGGAAAGCCTTTGTGCTGAACAGCTTCTCCTGTGCAGCATGAATGCAGGAGACCCCTCTGAAATAACTCAAAGAGTGAAACTGAAAGAAGAGCCTTTGGTAAAAGGTGATCAAGAAACAACAGTAAATACGACCTCAGCACAATGGGTGATCCAAATTATGTACCTGGTGACAGCTGTGGACCTGAGCTGTATGTTCATGCAGATTGGGATTGTACCAGTGAGTATGATTTTTTTACTCCGTCATGGGTCTTAATAATGGACTTTGAAAAAGTGGTATGTTGCCCCATGCATCTGAGTCAGAGTCACTGAGATGGGGCCGCCTCTCCATAAATGCATTCTTTTTTAAAAAAAAAATAGTTAAATAGAAATGTGGCTGTCTGAAACAAACACTTCTCCCTCGTAATGAGAGCAAGTTGGCAGTGATAGACCAAAACAGTTAGAGTGTATCTTCCTTTGTTGGGATAAGAAGAGCAAAATCTTTTTGTTGTTGTTGCTTGTTTGCATTGCTTTGTAAATTCCTGTGCAACTTTTTACACATGTTTAGTCTAAACACATGAAAAGTAAAACCCTCAAATATCCTCCTGGATTATTCATTGTTACAAGGGATACAAGCTTTCCTGGGTCAAATTACTGTTCTATCTAGTTTCAGCACCACATTTTCCTCAGTAAACATAAACAAGCAATACTTCCAGGGGGTTTGTCTACACCTGCTAAATAATTCTGTTGCAATTGGAGTATTCCAGACCTACCCTGGATTCACTCCACACCTGCTTGTAATACACCCGACTCAGGGTCGTAGCCAGGGGAGGGGGCTTGAGGGGCTCAGCCCCCCCCCCCAAATTCTCAGGGTGGTCCATGAGAAGACCTTACTGATACATTATTTAAACTGTTATATGTATTCATATCATGATCTGATCACCATGCTCAATATATCCCATATGCATGGGGGTATTGGGATTACGATACCAAAGGTTTGCTAGGGTAGATCCTCTCTCATTCAAACTCTGCGCCCCCCCCCCCCCCGCCACCGGGAATCAAAATCCTGGCTGCGGTACTGTTTTGATAGCAACACATTTCTGCTGCGCACATGTAAATAGGCATATTTTTCTTTATTCCTGGGGCTCTTGCCCACTCCCCAGCTGACCCTAGCAATGGGATCCATGGGGTGAGATCTATCCAGCTACTATCTCATAGTTGATTGAATAGCTGGATGCCTCATTCTAGCTGGAATCTTTATCTGTTTGACCTCAGAGCAAGCACCTTTGCTAGGAGGGCTCTACAGGTAAGGCGTTTGGCAGAAAGGCAGCAATAAGGTGCACCCGATGTATCCTGTTACAATTGATCTCATCACTGGACACAGCTGGGAGTGGATGGTGGCTGCAATGGCCTGTAATAAAATAGTAAATGAGATAAACAGTGTTAATTTTTAAATATATAACCCAGCAAGTAGCACTGAGTCTTTAAAAATAATTCCATAAAAATGAGGTCTGTAAAAAAACAGCTTTGACACTGCTCCAGTAGGCAGTGTTGCTATGTGCTATTGGCAGGAAAGGAGAAGATAGGCATGAAGGACCAGCTTTGGAGGCAGCAAGGATAAAGACTTAGGGTGCATCTAGAAGTAATGAAATCTGACATCACTTTATCTGCCATAGGTCAATGCTATTTTTATTTATTCATTTACAATATTTATATGCCGCCCTTCTCACCCCGACTCAGAGTGGCTTACAAGATATACAGTATATATATACATACAATATATGATATTATTAGCACAGTATTATATATTACTATATTGTATTATACCATTATATTGCAATATTATTAGTAATATTACATGTAATATAAATATATAATTATAATATAATATTATTATTATTAGTATTATTATATTGTATTAAAATGCTATGGAATAATGGGTGTTGTAGGACTTTAGCCTTGTATGCTAAAGAGTGCTAGGGCCTCACCAAACTACAAATCCCAGGTTTCCACATCATTGAGCCATAACAGTTAAACTGGCATCAAGCTGCATTAATTCTATAATGTAGCTGCACCACAAATGAATGATGGGGAAATCACCGATATGAGAATCAAGACCGCAATGTTGGATAGTAATGTGTGCTATCCTCAATATTAGCTATGCTGGTTAAGAATGATGGGAGTTGCTGTTCAACAATATCTGGAAGACTACAAATACCCCATTTGTGTTCTAAACTCTAGATAATGTGATATGATAGAGTCAAATGTCAGTCTTCTGGCAACATTCAATGTGCAAATTTAAGAGACTACCTTTGGCTTCACTAAAATTGTAAGATCTATTGTTAGGGTTTCTTTCATATAGAAATATAACATTCAACCTCTCTCTTTTGATGTCCCACCCTGCTTTAGTATTTGGCGACCAACCTCGGTTTGGATGCGGTTGAATTTGGCTACTTGCAAACGACCTTTGGTGTACTTCAACTTTTGGGAGGTCCTATATTTGGGAGGTAGATATAACAAATATTCTTGTGAACCCTATGAAATGGCAGAATTATTTGGAATCAATTCTATAATACTATTTAATTTCTCAGTTCAGGAAAGGAGTTCAAATAACCATCTGGATTGCTTTGTCTGACAGAAGAGGAATGAAAGATTCCTTTCTACCATATCATTGACTCTCACTGAATTGTGTTTCAAGCAATAATTATTTACCTCTTATTATGTAGACTACAAAAAATAAGGTCAAAATAGGACCTCTTCACTCTAAACTCCTTTTTATATAAAAATAATAAAACTTTACTTGTAACCTGCCCTATCTCCCAGAGGGGCTTTAGGGCAGTTTCCAACAGAAAAATGACAAACATTCAATGTCAGATGAATAACCAATAAACAACCAAACTAAAACTGATAAACAAAACAATATAAGAACTTATAACAACAAAACAATATATTCAAATATTTAAATAGAACGTACTCAATCCAAATCAATCAAATATATATCAAATAATAAGGATCTAATAAAGCTAAAATACTTTACAATTATTAAATTATTTTGTACAGTTTCACCAGCAATTGCTGACGAAATGGCAGGCGACTTCCCTCCTTCCCCCATTAGGCGGGGGGACGGATGGGAACGGACAAGGCGCATTGACGCCCTGTCCCCATCAGATGCATTGCCACATTGGCCTTTCTCCCATCAGATAGGGGAAAAGCACCAAAAATCCACATACCTCTCCATCATGGGCAAGAAAGTGTCTTGTGATACTTCCTGCCACTTCGGAATGAACAGAGGTGGGGTCAAGCTCATGTCTTCTGATGGGAGTCAAGGTGATGAAATTCTAAGTTGTAGTTTTCAAAGTTGTGCCCCTTTAAAAAGAATTCTAGGAAAATTTATAGTATTTTTCTTTTAGTTATACTATCCAAGACAGAATGCCCTCTGAAAATGAACTACATTATGCATTATTAACAGGCAACTTCTAGTTACATGGCCATGGTAGCACAGCGGGTTAAACCGCTAAGCTGCAGAACTTGCTGATTGGAAGGTCAGTGGTTCAAATCCATGGACAGAGTGAGCTCCCATTGTTAGGCCCAGCTTCTGCCAACCTAGCAGTTCAAAAACATGCAAATGTGAGTAGATCAATAGGTACCACTTTGGTAATGGTGCTCCATTTAGTCATGTTGGCCACATGACCTAGGAGGTGTCTACGGACAATGCTGGCTCTTCATCTTAGAAATGAAGGTCAGCACCACCCCCAGACTGAGGCTCGACTAGACTTAATGTCAAGGAGAAACCTTTATCTTTACCTCACAACCTCTGATGATGCCTGCTATAGATGCAGGTGAAACGTCAGGAGAGAATGCTTCTAGAACATGGTCATATAGACCAAAACACCTACAACAACCCTTTATCTTTATCTTTTTCTAGCTACATATGTCTGTTAAAAAACTGATTTTGTTTATAAATTGGTGTTTCTTTCTTCCTATGTGGGATTCCTACTGAAAGAAAGGGAAGACCTAGACCAAGGGTGCTCATTAGGTAGCTCGGGAGCTACTAGTAGATCTTCGGCCCTCTTCCAGGTGATCTTCGAGCCTCACCAGCCAGATGGGGCACTCCTGCCATGCGCGCGCACACCCTGCGCGCACACGTGCTCCTGCTGCTGGCTTCCGCTCTTGCAGTGCTTCTTTCGCCTGCGGGGCATTGCAGGAAGAAGGAGGCACGAGGTGGGGCCTCTGGAAGAAGCGCCCTGCCTCTCTCTCATCCAGAAGCAGCTGTGCAGCCTCCGTTGCCGGCGAAACAGGCAGGGCGAGTGCTCCCTCTGGATGCCCCGCCTCATGCTTTCTCCTTTCTGCAATGCCCCGCAGGCGGAAGAATCGCTGTGCAAGTGGAAAACAGCAGCAGGAGCACGCGCGGTGGCGGGAACGCGCGGGGGCAGGTAGATCTTTTGGACTTGGTTGCTTTAAGAGTAGCTGGCATGCTGAAAAAGTGTGAGCACCCCTGACCTAGACCAACTAAAATGAAATTTTACTTCCTAAAAAGGCAAAGAGTGTGTGCATTGAGATGCTTTTTATACTATATCATCAGTTGGTGCTCTGTAGTTCTGTTGACTAGCTGATAAATGTTCAATCGTTTCTCTGTGTAGTACTAGGAAAGCTGGAACAAATTTTCCAGAATGGTAGATGGTGGTGATGATGGTGATGATGGTGGTGATGATGATGATGATGAAAATGATGACGACAGGACAGCAACCAATTCTTTCTCTAAATTATTTCTTTCCTTTGCCAGATTTGCAGACCAGTTTGGAACCAGGGCTGCCTTAACTCTGTCATATCTGGCTGGATCTTTGTGCTTCTTCCTTCTGTCAGTGTCCACAAGTGTCCCGTTGCTCTTTCTTTCTAGGTGTCCATCCATATTTATGCATGGACTACCAGGTAATGTTACTAGATTATACAAATGCTCGAGTCAATCTACTTGTGTTTGAGCGTACAGTCTAACTAAGAAACTATTTTTGTGAAGTGTCAGAACTAACTTCTGATTATGTAGAAGACAGAGTCAGCTTGTTTGATGTTGTGCATGATAGGAATAAAACAAATGAATTCAAGAGGAATGTGCAATGTATCACCAAGCAAGAAGATGAGATAATGTTGGTATGCTTTCCCCAGATTGTTGCCTTGCAAATTCACTAAATTACTACCCTCATTAGCTTCAAATAGCATGGCTGATGGTCAAGAATGGGATTTGTAGTACAAAACATCTGTGGGGAGTTGTTGTGGAAAGCTGATCTAGGTTAACCTTTGCCTGCCTTATTTTTATTTTCTGGCAATGCAGTCATATGCATATCTATTTCAAAGGAAGGCGTAATGAGTTCGATGGAATCCTATGTATTCACTTATGAGGACAAAATCCTGTATCAGATACTTAATTAAATTATGGATGGGTAGTCAAAGTAACTTTCATATTCAATGACAATACTTAGTCATGATTGTCACACTATTGCATTAATCCTAGGTTTGCTCTACACTGCCATATAATCCAGATTACACAATGTAACACAGTTTTTGTTCCTGGGTAATAAATGTCACTTCCGAATTGGTTCTATCATAAAAACATGGGGAAAGTTTATTAAACTGCAAAAACTTTATTTTGTGGGACATCCTGGAGCACAGTTTACTATAGTTTTTCAGTGAGTACTATCTCATAGAGTCTCCACCAATTGAACATAGTTTGTGGCAGCCAGAAAAATGAAGTTTCTGGAGTATAACAACTACTTTCAAAGCAAGTGCCACACAGTTACAGAGAAAATCACACTTTCAAACCAGGAACAGAAAATGTTTCAAATGCTATTACATAGGCCCCTTCTACACTGCCATATAATCCGATTATCAAAGCAGATAATCCAGATTATTTGATTTAACTGGATTATATGAGCCTACACTGCCATATAATCCAGATTATCAAAGCAGATAATCTGGATTTTATATGACAGTGTAGATGGGGCCCTTGTTTCACCCATAACTAACTTTACTGTGTCTCAACTACATGGAAATAAGGAAGTCCATTATTAAACTGGTCCAGATCTTTCCACATGTTTAATTAATCTGGAGTAAACTGGAAGATCTCTGTTTACTTCAGATTAATTCGAATTTACCTAAAGTGTCATTTGGACGCAGGTAAAACCGAGACAGGTCCCACATTTTAGGCCTGTCTCTTTTAATTCTGCCATCAGAAATGAACCATGTCAACCAGGCATGTAGCCAGGGGTAGCCAGAAATTCTCAGGGTGGTCGCGAAAAGGCCTTACTGGTACATTATTTAAACTGTTATGTTTATTCATATCATGATCTGATCACCATGCTCATTATATCCCACATTAATGGGGTTATTGGAATAACAATACAAAATAACAATTGGAATAACAATACAAAAGGTTTGCTAGGGTAGACCCTCTTCCACCCAGTCTCAGCCCCCTGAACCAAACTCAGCCCCCGAATCAAAATCCTGGCTACGGCCCTGATGTCAACACTCCAGTTCAAGTACAAAGTTACTCCTTCCTATCAAAGAGTGCATCTACACCAGGCCTGCACAACCTATGCCCTCCAAGTGTTTGGGACTCTAATTCCCAGAAGCCTTAGCCAGCTGGTCCGATGGTCAGGAATTCTGGGAGCTGAAGTCCAAAACAGCTGGAAGGCTGCAGGTTGTGTTCTATACTGGTAGAATTTATTTATTTATTCATGACATTTATAGTCCATCTTTCTCAGCCCTAAGGCAACTCAAGACGGGTTATAGATTGGCAACTATTCAATGCCATACATTCATTAAAGAAAAACATGATTAAATCAATCAGCATAACAATATAAAACATATTTAAACTATTAAAACATGTGGTCACTAGTGTTGTCCTGTTAAAAATCATTTTCCAATCTCATTGTCTAGCCATTCCATGTTCATTCTTCATAGTTTCAAAATTATCTATTCCTCTGCAGTTTGACACCATTTTCATTGTCATAGCTCAATGCTATGGAATTTTAAGAATTGTAGTTTTACAGGGTTTTTAACCCCCTCTGCCATAGAGTGTTGTTACCTCATCAAACTACAAAATCCAGGATCCCATCCCATTGAGTCATGGCAGTTAAAGTAGTGTCAAACACCATTAATTCTACAGTGTAGTTACAGGCAGTCCCCAAATTATGAACAAGATAAATTCTGAAGATTTGTTCTTAAGTTGAATTTGTTTGTAAGTTGGAACAGGTACATTTAAAAATATATAATTTCAGATAGAAGATAGATAGATAGATAGATAGATAGATAGATAGATTTTGGATAGCACCGAGAAGAGTTAACACCCCCATGGGGTTTGTTTTGCTGTCTGTGCCCCTGTTCAGAAGATTTCACCTCACTTTATGGTCCTGTGACAATTAGATTTTGAAAGCTTTGGCTTGTTGTGGAAACAAGGATTGGTGAGAAAACTTCAGCGAAGACACTTTTTCCTCATGATAACTCTTTCAGAAGTGAATTTCCCTTCATAGGGGTAGACTTCTCACTTCCTGCTGTCTCGCTACCATTCTTAACTTGGAGTTGTTTGTAACTTGGGAATTGCCTGTATACCCAAACACACCTCCCTCCCTTAAGACAAACACTAGATGTCAGGATATCTTGCATTGCTAATTTGTACTTGTGGTCAAATTAAATGAAGTTATATATATATGGTCTGTAGTGTTGTGTAACTAGGAATTTTGGATAAGCCCATGAATTTGTCATTACTTTATTTTAAAGGGGAAATCCATGTCTTTGTTTCCCTATTGTAATAAGAACCAGTAATTTTCTGTTCTTTTTGGAGGTGCCCAAATGGTCATAACAGATTTAACCACTCCTACCAAACGTGCTGATGCTTTAGGAAAACTTGGACTCTGTTTTGGAGTAGGAATAATCATTGGATCTTCGCTTGGTGGCACCTTGGCCACCAATTTTGGGTGAGTATCACTATCTACAGTATTATTTCTTGTTTTGGTCTTGCACAATGCACACACCTACAAGTGATAAGGAAGATCTTGACTTCCCTGTTGTTTTATGTGCCTTTAAGTTTGCTCTGACTTATGACGACACTCTCAAATGGTTTTCTTTTCAAAGTCTTTTCAGAGAAAATTTTCCATTACCTTTGCCTAAGGCTGAAAGACTGAGTTATCCATGACTGTGTGAGCATTCAAAATCTCATCTCCAGAATGTAGTCCTAGTCCTAAACTCAAAACACTGCACCAGGCTGCCTTTGTCTCTCCATGTAAATAATACATAACTAGGTTGACAAAGGGATTGCAGCTTTGGAATAAATGAAGGCTGATGTGTGCTCAGAGCTGAGAAAGGGCAAAGTCTGCAGCAAGGCCATTAAGGGCGTTCCACATTCAAATATGTGCCATGCAACAATAAGGAAGATAGAAGTGAGAAAAGGCATGTTCTCAAAACTGGAATTTCTAGGCAGGCCAAGAACATGATATGAGCATGATCCCAGCAGGCACAGAAATACCCAGTAAATGTTGATGTGATAAAATACTTGCCTTTAGTTTTAAGTGAGATGGTAATGTATCTTTGAGTATGCAGTCTGCTTCTGGAAACTTGTTTTAGAGGCATTCCATAGCAGCATTTGAAAGAGGGTTAACGGCTTCAGGGAATCAAAATTCAAGCTGAATGCTAAGTTCTCTGTCCATGAAATGTCACGGATCTGCTGCTTTGTAATTCTTGTTTATGGCTTTTCTTTTCAAAATGTTGACTAAGACTATTTTGGATAGCCCAGTTTCTGAGGTGTCAGTTAATCTTCTCACAATGACACTTCATATCATTTTTACGCAGAAAATAATGAAAATGACATTCAATGCTGCTACTTTTAATTCATTGTCTGAAAAGTTGATTTGTGAGAAGGCTCTTAAATTGCCTCGTTATTTTAGCTCATGACACAAAAAATATGGGTGTGTATTTTTAAGTACATTATTGTTGTTGTTGTTGTTTATATTACTTTTTACCTCAGAAACCCTGGAATGCTGAGTAATGAGAAATACTTTTAGAAATTACTTATAAAAAAGTTGAAAAGCCAAATGTTCACCTAAACTACATAACTTTAACTGCCAAAAACTCAAAAGCGCATGGGAAGCACTTCCATATTTTAGGACCTGCCTTGTGTATCCTTCAACCTAGGTTATTTTAGAGGATGGACATGCAAGTAGGCTCATATGGGAGGAGGGGGTCTTACAGACGTCCAGTCCCAAAGCCATGTGGTGCTTTGTAGATGGCTAGCAATGCCTTCTGTTGGGAAAAATGTGCAGACAATGCAGCACAGTTAATTTCATGGCTGGTAATGCATGGTCTCTAAAACCTATATTCTGACTGCTGCACTTTTCTCTAGCAGTAGCTACTGAATAAATTTTAGTAACTTGTCCATCTTGTTTAGACTGAACTTCAGTTTATTCACCCACATCCAATCCCTCATTGTTTTTATTGTATGTCTTCAAGTTGTTTCCAATTTATAATAATCCAAAGGCGAATCTCTAATTTATTTATTTATTAGTGGTATTTGCATTCTTCCCTTCTCAACCTCGAAGGGGACTCAAGGCGGTTCACAGTGGGTATCTCTTTGTAAGATTTCTTCAAAGGGCATTTCTTTTTCTTTCCTTTGAGACTGAAAGAGTGTGATTTGCCCGAGATCACCCAATGGATTTTCATGACTGATTGGAGATTTAAACCCTGGTCTCCAGAGTGGTAGACCAGTGCTCAAACCACACTGGCTCTTGCCTCCAGACAATTATTCAGAACTTACAAGGTTCTCCTTGCCATCAACTGAAAAAATAGAGCTATATATCACCTGCACAGTGATGGAACTCAGACATTTGATAGGGGTTTGGCTCCAACAGCTGAAGTTTTCCAGAACTATTTTGCCGACAAGATTTCGA
Organism: Anolis apletophallus; assembly: GCA_030556195.1. NCBI lineage: Eukaryota > Metazoa > Chordata > Lepidosauria > Squamata > Anolidae > Anolis > Anolis apletophallus. The sequence continues at coordinate 92,577,810 of JARBWK010000002.1, read as the reverse complement.
CTCTCCGCCGGGACATTCCAGCCACTCTTGATACAGTGAGCGAACTCGAGACTCCGCCGCCACTCGGCGGGCCCACCTTCACCCGTTTCCAACCGCTGGACACAGCAGCTGTCGATAAGTTACTTGCTGCAGCTAGACCAACTACCTGCTCCCTCGACCCGTGCCCCTCCTGGCTTATTAGATCTTGCCAGGAGAGGGCTGAGGCCCCTGGAAAGATCATAAATAGCTCCCTTGAGCAAGGAGTCTTCCCAGGGGATTGAAAGAGGCTATGGTAAGACCGCTGCTGAAGAAGCCGAATTTAGACCCTTCGGCTCCCTCCAATTACAGGCCTGTTTCCAACTTGCCTTTCTTAGGCAAAGTAATTGAGAGGGCAGCAGCGGATCAGCTGCAGCGGTTCTTAGACGACACAGCTGGACTTGATCCCTTCCAGTCCGGCTTCCGTATTGGGCATGGGACGGAGACCGTGCTTGTCGCCATTACAGACCAACTACGCTGCCAGCTGGACCGGGTGGATCAGCACTGCTTGTCTTGTTAGACCTGACAGCAGCTTTTGATACCGTAGACCACGCACTGCTGACCCACTGTTTAGCCGGCTCTGGGGTCGGGGGGACCGCCCTTAAATGGGTGGCCTCCTTCCTCCAGGGCCGGGGACAACGTGTGGAGGGGGGCGGGGAGGTCTCCGGGAGACTCCCACTAAATTGCGGGGTCCCCCAGGGGGCCATCCTCTCCCCCTTATTATTCAACATCTATATGCGCCCCCTGGCCCAGCTGGCCCGCGACTTTGGTCTGGAGTGTTATCAGTATGCTGATGACACCCAGCTTCTGCTGAGAATGGACGGCAGGCCGGACACCGTACCCGATTGTTTCCATCTTTGCCTCGAAGCCGTGACTGGTTGGCTGCGAGCCAGCCGGCTGAAGGTGAATCCGTCGAAGACGGAGATCGTGTGGCCCGGTCGGCCTGGGCTGGGTGGGTGCCGGTTGCCTACCCTGGATGGCGGACAGCTTAGCCCGTCACCCCTGGTTAAGAGCTTGGGTGTGCAACTGGACTCCTCGCTGACCATGGAGGCTCAGGTCTCCATGGTCAGCAGGTCGTCATTTTTCCACCTACGACAGGCTAGGCGACTGGCTCCCTACCTGTCCAGGAACGACCTGGCCACGGTAATCCAGCGACGGTCATCTCGAGGCTAGACTACTGTAACGCCTCTACGTTGGCCTTCCCCTGTCGACAATCCGGAAACTCAAGCGGGTGCAGAATGCCGCTGCGCTTGCTGGCGGGAGCGCCAGTAAGGGAGCATATTACTCCCATTCTCCGGCAACTGCACTGGCTCCCTATTGAGTGCCGGATTGCCTTCAAGGTGCTGGTATTGACCTTTAAGGCCTTACACGGCCTAGGGCCTGCGTACTTGAGGGACCGCCTTACCCCGTACTTTCCCCCGAGATCACTGCGCTCAGATGAACGGAATCTGTTGCTAGTACCATCAATCCGCTCCTGCCATCTGTCCGCAACCAGACAACGAGCTTTTTCGGTGGCAGCTCCGGTGCTATGGAACTCCCTCCCGGATAGCACCCGAGCCATCTCGGAGCTTGCCCCCTTCCGAAGGGCCTGCAAAACCGCCCTCTTTGGACTAACCTTTAATTAGGCATATTGGTCTAAGAAATGTGCCTCGATGTCTTAAACTGAGATGTAATGTAATGTGTTTTTAATGTGCTTCATGTTTTATTGTAGGGCTACATGTCTGCGACATGACGCCCATCATACTGTTGTTACCCGCCCCGAGCCTGCAGGGAGGAGCGGAATATAAGATTGAACAATATTATATATATATATATATATATATATATATATATATATATATCGGCAGATTCATATAAATGTTAAAAGACAATGATGTTGAATATGGCCAAGGGCTTTGACCACATGTAGCGGGCTTACGCCATTGTCTGATTTAACTACGGATGTAACTTCGACATCCTACCATGTTTTAATATGTTACTGTGTATTGTGTTTTTATTGTGTTTTTACCGTGTTTTTAATGATCTGTAAGTGTTTTATTGATTTGTAAGTCACCCCGAGCCAGTCGGAAGGGGCGACTAAGAAATCGAAATAATAAATAAATAAATAAAATAAATATTGAACGACCTTATAATGGCGAGTGCCCCAGTGTCACCTTGTGGGAGTACCTAGCTACATAGGACCAAACCACTACGAAACTGTGGTTCCCACTTCCCATGTCAGCTAAGTGGCTCAGAAGGATGCCATTTTCAAAGTTACTGAATGCTGCTGAGAAGTACTGCAGAGATAACAGGAACACTCTCCCCATGCCCAGCTTTTGGCTTAAGTCATCAAAACAACCAGAAGTATGACCAGATTAGCCATATATCAACTGTAATCACATTTAAAGCAACTGAATATCACACCACTAAACACACAGACATTTTTCAATGAAGTATAAAGTATAAAATGCTATGAATCGAATTGTGGAGTTGTTGTATATTTAATTTATACAGATAAAATATTGGTTTGAAATATATTAGTATACCAAAATTGCTGTTGTATATCCTGAGTTTTGCTGTGGAAACCTTGGAATAGCACTTAATTTTTTTTTAAAACTTGACATGGAAGACCCTACTAGCGGCATTGTTAAAGTCAACATAGCCTCTTGTCTCACAGGAGCATGCAGTCCCAGCACCATGAAAATATAACACGATAATGGAATACTTCACTCTGATACACACTAGATGGTGCTCAAAGCTTGGGGAAAGTTAGAGGGATTGTATTGTGCCATGGAAGCAAAACCCTGTGCCGAAACTTCTCACAAGCAAAGAACAGGAGAATTCTCAGTGTGGCTTTCATATACACACATTTTCAGTGCATATGGCATTTTACATAGCTATGAGCAAAGAAAAGAACAAAATATATGTGTACTAATGCAGTTATTTAGGCTTTTGTTTCCATATTCAGTTAACTATAAATACTGGAAAAGCAATCAAATCCATGCTGAGGGGTAACGCAGTGAAAAGGCTTAAGTATGGCTTGTTTGTTAATGGAATATGATGAGAGGAAAAATCTTATATCATTCAGATTATTTTAATATTTATTAGGGACTACAACCTGATAGTAACATTTGGATATTTTAAATGTCTTCAGTAATGATAATGATGATATCTGAGTTGCTTTTCTAAGGTTTTACATTACATACTGCTAAATCACAAAGTAAAGCACAAATACCAGAGAAATAATGTCTGCCTGTTAGCAAAAACAAAATGGCTATGAGTAGGGTTTTATGTATTATTATTATTATTATTATCTTGCCAACCTCTCCCCATGAATCAATACTGGGAACAGCAACATATTAATAGTAAAACATACACAAGTTTAAAACTTATAATTTTTCACCCAGTTAAAAATCAATTTAAAATAACTTATATAATGAATACATAGTCAAACAACCAATACATAATTTAGAAATCATAATGTAAAATTGGCTGCATTTAAATTTAGCTGCTGGAAGAGACTGGTCTTTAATGCTATTTTAAATTCAGACTGCATACTCAGGTTTTGAAATATGGCTACAGTTAAATAGATAACTAAGAAATACATACTTTAATGTGTATTATGTTTTCTTCTCTGTCCCTCTTTGAAGCATTTACGCCAAAAGTGAATTTTGTTGTATTTAATGCATCATAAACTAGAAATGTCCTGATAAATCCTTTGGCCAAAGTTATTGTTTGTGATTTGTTTGTATTTATGTTCACTTTCAAGGCATATCCTAGCTTGATGTCCCATCTTTGATATTTCAGTGCTAACCAACACGTGTATCTACAATTCTGTGTGTGTGTTCAGATTAGCCAAAGAAGCATTTAAATGCACTAGAAGCTCTGTTGTGTCAATGATGGCAACAACGGGTGGGGTTGTGAAGAACATCCGTGCATGACAAATCATACAAGCAGGAAAGGTTTTGCAGTGGGCACTATCCAGAAACACACTGGAGCCCCTGTGAAAGAAAGGGATTGGCCTAATGTCCTGATGCCTTCCTCCTAACACATTCCAGAGTGTTACAAGAAAGCCCTGTTTGTATTTTGACTTGCATAATTTCCTATAAAGTCCCAATAGCTTTCTGTTGTTTGAAACCAAGAAATGTATTCATGTCTTACTGTTCTGAAATGATCCCCCACTTTGTTTGCTGTGATGGCATGGGAAAAGAATGTCCCTGGAAATTTTTGCTCACTTTGCATTTTCTTTACAAGATCCATTACATTTTTAGCAGGCCAATGAGGGCTGATGTACCGTACTTAATTTTGACACAGAGGAAGAAAAGGTAAAAATTGTTTCAGTTCTTTGTCTGATGTTCTTAGCCCTAAATTCTGTATCTGTAGCAGAATCTTAGGGCAGCCTGCAGGGTTTCGATTCTTTAGCATACATTTTAGTGTGAAATGTAATCAGGACTTGAAAAAGTTCCTTTTTGGACTTCTAACTTCCAGAATCCCCAACTTGGTTTTCCAGGCTTAGTGGAAACAGAACCAAGAAGAAAAGAATGATGATGAGTCAGGACATTTTATGCACTAATATGTTTGCCTATTTTAGGATACAGTGGCTCCATAACTGTTGATCCAAAAATTGACCATAGTGTTGTACTGAGAGATGTAGAGATTCCCAGAGAGAGCATTTAAAAGAAATCCATGAATAATCAAAAATGCAAAAAAAACAACAAACAAATCTGCAAATTTGGAAGGCCAACTGTATATAAAAGAGCACCCTTGCAGCCAATCCTCCCAACCAAACTGACAATTGTCTCTTCTTATTGATGAGCACTGGACTGGGATCATTTGCTGTCAGCTTTGTTTCTTGAGTGATTGAATTCTGTGTCATTATATTAGCTAATCAATATTATATGTTTCAACACTATAAATAGAAAGTGAGGTGAAATGCAAATAAGGAAAAGGATGTGCATGTTCAAGTAATGCTTTCATTTCTCCATGAATGTATCAGCACTGTGTAACCATACCACTAGCTACTAGGCATGGTTTAGAACCCCAAAATGGCGATTCTAAAATCAAATGGGGGGGGGGGGTTATTAGTAAAAGAAAGACTTACAAAAAAATTTCCGAAACGTTCTAAAATGTAACGTAAGTATTAACGAAATTCTTAATTAGTTCTAAAGTAGGAAAAGCAGGGAAACAGTTAAAAATCAAGGGGGAACATTCCCCTTCACCTCCGCAGTGCAATTCACTGGATCTGTAGATGTATAACATAAATATAAGAGCTAGCTACTAGCTCTCAGTACATTTGTGACGTTCTCAAGCCTGTTCTTTCATTCCTTCCTTTGATCTTTGGTTCCCCATACCTTCTTTTCTCTTTCCTTCCTTCCCTCCCCCCTTCTCTACTTCTTCATTTGTCTACTTCCTTCCTTCCTTTGTTCACTTTTTATTTCCCTTTCTCCTTCCTTCCTTCCTTCCTTCCTTCCTTCCCTTTCTGCGCTATCTCTTTCTGTCCTTACCGTCTTCTGTCCTTCCTGTCAGTTCTCCCCTAACTTTATTCTATGTGTGTCTTTAATTTGTTATGGGTTTATGTCAGCTCCCTTCTATTCTTAAGCCAAAGAGTCGGCGCTGCCCATAGACACCTCCCAGGCCATTTGGCCTGCTAGCCTGCACAGCTCACCTCTCTTCTTAAGCCCAAGAATGCCAA